>OX457136.1:600000-770000 GCA_949752895.1 Dendrolimus pini
CCCACATAGAATGAAAGTGAGCATGTTTAGTTTTTGCTAGGCTTTTCTGTTACAATTTCATTTCGTTTCGTTCCTAGGCGTGTTATGATTATGTTTATTGAGATAATAATATGATAATTTGGGGCTAAATTTGGGGCTAGAGGCTAAATCATTATTATGGAGGCTAAACAGACAGAAAAAGGGCTAGATCTAGCTCCGAAAGGGCTAAGTTGGCATCACTGACTAAACTAAAGCCGCAGCTCTACATCCAAAGAGCCACACGTGGCTCGCTAGCCGCAGGTTGCCGACCTCTGGTCTAGACCGATTTTTTTTTTGCCTTCTAGCAATATTCTATATTATCTGTAGTCAATGTTAGTGAATTATAAACAAAGTGAATTTATCTATGCTATTTTAATTTTAACATTGATCCAAGTCTAAAAGCCATTTAAAATAACTAAATGCGGATATAAGAAATAAGTGTTTTTTTACAGCTCTACGGACTCTAGTTCCGTACCGCCTCTTACAATTTAATTTAGAAAAAAAATTGTTTAGATTATAGAGGCTTCTTTGTTATTGTGTGTGACATTCATTGAATGTGTTTGTGTTGATGTGTTGTTGTATACCTTAAGAATAACTTATATTAATTTATTCTAATTTCATATTAATGTAGAGTGTATCTGTTACATGTTGGTGTTGTGAGGAAGTGCATGTGCAGTGTGTGCCTTATGTCTATATATATTGACCTAACTAGTGCCATGTGTGTTGTTTTTCCTTTCTGTGTCTGGGTTATTAATTTTTAGGCTCTTATGTGTCTTGGTTCGTTTGTGAAGTGTGCAATGCAATGCGGTGGTAGTGCGCGTTGGTGTGATGTGTGTAAGTTTTATGGTTGATTGTGTGTTTGCGACTTTGTGTGGTTTGTAAAAATACTAAGTGTTACGAACTCGTTCGTTTTTGTTTTTAATTTGAGTTTTGGTGAAAAAGAATCACTTTTTATTTGACTTGGAGATTAGATAGTTAAAAATTACATGTATTTTACCATCGTTGTCCAGTGTATAATTTAAAATTTTCCTCTGTTCATACAGTCTCTAATACTAAGTTTTACACTAGTACTTTTAGTTTCTCACGCTTGTCTTAAAGTTTACCTGATCAAAACAAAAATCTTTTCGTCATAACTTGGCGATACTTATGTACATACGAAAAAAACACTGACTTAAGAGGTTTTTAACTGTTCGTTTCACTTACTTTAATCAAATGATTGCTCTATCAATCATCAGGATTTCTGTTAGCCGCTCACGTAAATTCTACCAAATGCTGTTAGATACTTTAATAAAAAATAAAAACTTCGTTTAAAAAAACCGACTTCAAAAACTAAAATGTATAAAATAACTTATTTCTAAAGCTATTATTATTAATATATATTATCTAAAACATCTTAAAGTCGGTGCTTAGTAATTTTCAAAATATAGTAATTTTTATGTTTTATTTTGCACCGACTTCAACATGTTTTAGATAATATATATTAATAATAATAGCTTTAGAAATAAGTTATTTTATACGTTTTAGTTTTTGAAGTCGGTTTTTTTAAACGAAGTTTTTATTTTTTATTTGTTACTTTTTAGTGTCTAGCTATGTATGGGTAGACCTACGAATGGTGCCGCGCTTCTTAAAAAATATAGGTCCCAAGAACCGGGAACAAAATTTTTTTCGTAAAATGAAAACTACTGGGCCAAACTATGTCAATTTTTTAGGGGACCACATGGCAGCTATTCCGCGTCGAACAAAAAAAGAATCACGTAAATCGAATCATAAATCTCAGAGTAATCGGTGTACATATGAAACGAAAAGGAAATATTTTCATAAAAAATGTTCATAAAATGAAAACTACTGGGCCAAACTATGTAAAATTTTTAGGGGACCAATTGGAAGCTATTCCGCGTCGAACAAAAAAGAATCACGTAAATCGAATCATAAATCTCAGAGTAATCGGTGTACATATGAAACGAAAAGGAGATATTTTCATAAAAAATGTTCATAATATGAAAACTACTGGGCCAAACTATATAAAAATTTTAGGGGACCAATTGGAAGCTATTCCGCGTCGAACAAAAAAGAATCACGTAAATCGGATCATAAATCACGGAGTAATCGGCGAACATACATAAAAAAAAGCAACAAAAAAAAAAGATCCCGACGAATTGAGAACCTCCTCCTTTTTTCGAAGTCGGTTAAAAAGAACGGCGACGCTTGAAATAACGTAAAAAATACAGATATGTATAAGGTTAAACATACGAATCTGATTGTTATAGTGTAACGTTAAAATCGTAAATAAACCTAAGTAACGGTAATTTTTTTATCGGTATGGCAGTACCTTTTTCGAAAATATCTGTAATAACCTTTATTTTTAACCGACTTCGAAAAAAGGAGGAGGTTCTCAATTCGTCGGGATCTTTTTTTTTTTGACAAGTTCTTATTTAATTTTCAATGGATGGACCTATGTATGTAAGTAAGTTCGGGTGGAATCTTGCAAGTTAAATTTGACCAGTTTCCCAGTTTCCAACTGAGCTGAAATTTTGCACGCATATGTGTATCGCGTGACAATGCAATAATATGGTACCATGGAGCTGATCTGATGATGGAGTTGGAAGGTGGCCATAGGAACTCCTGTACTAAAGAAGATAGACTCGTCGTGTCTCGGCTTGTTTTGCTTGTATTGGCTAGTACTCTGCTGCTACATGATATCCAGGATCTCAAAAGATTGTACTTAAAAACCTTTTTAAAAAACAAGTTTATTTTAATTTATAACGTTTTCAAGTAAAAAACGCGTTGTTTTCGTGCATTATATTTTTCTGAAATTTGACGCCCCACATAAGCACGATATTAGACGTGATACAAATAATTACTAATAAGTATCAAAATTACTTTTGATGTACTGTTGTGCTAGAGTTTAGAAACATTTGCGAAAGTGGCGCCCCTATTATTTTCTACTCTAAGTGGTCAGCCTGTACATACTGCTCCAAACATCTGTAGCACCCAGTCACGAGTTTCAAACAAGCGGAAGTTATCATTAACTGACAGGTAATGATTGTCTTATGAGGCCGTCATTAAGTTTAGTAAATGAACAGTCATCGTTGTCATAGAGCAAATTGTAGTTTTGAGAATAATGAGATGGTATTTAAATTAAACACATGGTTCTTGTGTTTGTAATTACCTTAGAAGTTTCGACCGTCATCTTAGCCTGTGCCTTCTGTAGACTATATTTCGTGTATTATTTTTGCCGTGACAGCTGAGTGCTTACCGCAGTCGCGTCGCAAATTGAAGTGGCGTGGGTTCGAAACCTGACTTGGAAAAAAGCATCCTCCTAGGCAGTTGTTAAGACCTAATGTTACAATTACCAAGTGTTGCCGGTAAGGAACAAAGTGGTGAAACCTGCCAATCGAAATACCCCACATGTCAAACATATAACACTTTTATGCCACCCGTGATCAGAAGGCTGGCTCATATTTCGCCCATCAAATAAGCATCGACATACAGCGCTGCAATGCAGCCAACCTTCTGGGCACGCTCCTATCTGGCAGCGATTTGTTACACAGTCTATAATAGCTTGTATTATTTATAACTTAGTTTATTTTTATCGTATTTATAAAATTACCTTAGTATAATAATTAAAGTACCTACGCTTATTAAAAACACTTTTGTCAAAAGAATTCCAAGGAAAAATTTTAATCAACCTTGTATAATCGTAATTAATAAAACATGACTTAACATTCAATCCTCATAATTGACAAGCCGTCTTAGCGTAGTGGCTAATGCACTCGTCTGAGTTTTGCGTTTCAATGACGTGACCAAACTCGGTCGAAAAACACGCACCAATTAGTTTTTTGGCTTAATGTGCATATAGTTACGCATAATACATACCAAAGCCGCCGAATAGTTGACCAATGTCGGCAACTTTTTGTCGGCGGGCGAGTTGGCGGCTCGAGTTGAGGAATAAAGAATACAGCACTTCACTACGGGTTGAGTGTCTCTGGGACAGAGCGCTTGCATACGCAAGCCGCCGACATGCGGATGTCGGCGGGTGACACACGGGCGTATGTTGCCGACATCATTCTTTTCATATATACCGATGAGTTGTATTGGCGGGTCGGCGAATTTGGTATGTATTGCGCTTTACAATTACTTCTTATGGGCAATAAAGGATGATCGTCGTCGTCTGGCAACGTGATGAAACCGGCACATCGATGTAACCGTCCGTTTCTTCTAATAATGAGGAAGTCCGAACCCAATATAAATAAATAATGGGACGTTTAAGGGCTAATATTATTTTTCGTAAATTAATCACTTTTAGGTGAATACAGCGATTTGTGCATTTATCGGATATGTATATGAATTTTTATGATATAATACATACTTCCTTTATCACCAAGCTGCGTTAATATCGCAAGAAATGTATAAAATAAGTAAAAAAATACAACAAAACTACTGGTGAAGCAAAAGACGTCAGACAAATATAACTGACTTCTCTCCATTTTACGACAACTCAGTATCTTTATAAACAGTTTACACTGTATTTGTAAATTTTTGATCATTTGTTACCACTACTTCAACAATATATTTCTTTATTTTTTAATATCTTATACTAAAATATAAAGCTGAAGAGTTTGTTGTTTGATTGAACGCCCTAATTTCAAGAACTACTAGTCTGAATTGAAAATTTTTTGAATGTTAGATAGCCCATTTATCGAGGAAGGCTATAGGCTATATATCATCACGCTAAGACCAAAAGGACGCTAAGAAACAAGGACTAGCGCTATTCTTCCGTCTGGGACCAGAAACTGAAGTCCCGGTGGACAATACAACACACATAAGAACAAAAATATCTACAATATAATGCAGTTTGATAATGATAAATGAATTACAGATTAAAAAACAATGTAAAAAGCAATAATTTAAATAACACATACATATATAAAATAATTTAGGACATATCTTTTCTTGTTACTTTGTCATTGTTTTTCTCTTTATATTGTTGCTTTATTAATAATGTGTTTGTTTCACTTGTACATGTTTCTCCTAAATATACACCTGTTTTCTTTCTTTCGTGCTTTAATGTACTTACTGACGAATGTTACCATGTCAAGTGAAATATTCTGATTTTAATAAAACACGCTTGTCCTAGGTGATTGGCGGGTTTTAAACATTGCTTATCCAGATTGCAGGTTTCCTCAAAATATTCTCCTTCACGTTCAGCACATGGTAATTGTAACAAGGGTAAAGGTGCTGACCTGGATATATAGCCTTTTTCAATGGCTTATTGTAATATGATAATTAATTAGGGTGAGGTATACTTGGCTGCATAACGCATGCTTTAAAACGCTACAATCAACGTTTTGGTCGTACCTACTTTAAAAAAATAAATGTATTTTTTCTTAATCAGGGAAGTAAAATTCTTAAGAATATTGATAACTACTAGTTAGGGGACTAGCTAGATGAAGTATATCTTATGCGCTTGCGCATTACCACATTTATTTTAGTATGTCATGTCATTATTATAACTATAATAATATTTTTCTTTCCTTTAATTGTGTCTTTGTCTTACTGAGTATGCACTGTTTGCTGCAACTCCATTAATTCTTCGAGAAGTAATTTTGTATAAAAATTGTTTGAAAAACAGTTTGAGTTTATCAATTTTTGGCTAGAAGTGTTGCTGGGGAGCTTCTTGCTGCTGCTTCTCCATAACAGCAATAACACGCTGTGAATAGGTGTGCATAGACTAGGTAGTAAAATTAACTTTTAACTTATACGTATGACCTTCAAAAAGTGTTCTCCAGTGGACCTTATTTTGAAACTTTTGAATTTGAATTTGACTAACTAGTTACGAATGTCAAGAAAAATGTAACAAATGTTTTACAAAAGATCATTTTAATTTAGACAAGGTTTCATATCAACGCTCTTCCTTAGTTTTTTAACAATCATAGTCGATATTCTAAACCAAGAGTCTCTAAACTTTCCATCCTTAAGGCCATACTGTAAATTTATTCTAAGTTTTCAGCAAAATTGTTTTCTTACCTACTTTCGGCCGTTTTCAATAAACTATCTATCAGTCATTTATGTTACTAAAGATGAATAAATACTCTATTAAGTACAAAAGGATAGACTCACTACCTAATGAATAATTTACTTAACTGTATTTAAATACATATATTTAGGAATGATATTGTTAAATAATTTATTACTAGAATTATTTGCGATAGCCTACTAACTTCTGTGACGTTTCTATAACCGCAGCGTTGAAACGCGCAATATAGCTCGGCCCTTAACCACAATGATTAATTAGCAAATTCTCGGACAAATTGACACTGACCTTCCTTAATGAGCGATTTATAACCTAATTGGGCAATCGAGTTATTAATTACAGAATATTTTAAGACGAGTGGAGATGAAAAGTTGGTAAGCGGACTTCAGGCCCCGCAACTAGGAACGCACCTCACATTTAAACAGGGGAGTAAACAATACGGGACCCTCAGGCTACAGGGGCCCCAAAAGTGTGTTAGCAAAAATTCTTAAAATGTTATCTACAATCTTTTATAGTTTGATAACATTTTTGGGAATAACTGCTGGACCAACAGAAACGGCTACCAGACTTATCATTATTGTCTATAGAGGCAGAAAATTGAGAAAAACTGAAATCGTTTTCATCTATGGTTGATTTCATGAATAACTTTGCCAAAAAAAGCCTAGTAAAGTGTATCTTTGATTTGAATTGTTTGTCTAACTTAACTCCTAAGAGCACTACGTATAACTAATAACTTGTAATCAATATATCATTATTTTATTCGATTCGAGCACTTTCGCACACGTAGATTCTGAAAATGTGATTGTTATAATTTTTCTAAGAATTTTTTATTCTCTATTTCAGATCATCTTTTGGAAGATACAGATAGGACAGATTTCAATCCATGTAGGAACGGAGAAAAAATAAAATTTCCTGCAGCCAAGCGGCCTGTCGTAAGAGGCGACAAAACAACCCACAGCCAGGTGCAAAGGCATTTGCCGGACTGAATGGCTACCACCCCTGGTCTAGAGTATGCCGCCATAACGACTTTGAGTAGTGTTCCGGTGTTAGTGACCAGGTTCCAGTCTCCCTTAAGAGAGCAGCAGCGCATTTGTAGCACCTTTGGTGTTGCAAATGTCCATAGGCGACGGTAACCGCTTTCCATCAAGTGCGCCGTCTGCCTGTCTGCTGAACTCATGTAATAAAAAAAAGATACATATGATCTAACGTATTTATTAATCTACGTATATAAGAATATCCGCCTTGAAAATAGATAGATAGATAGAGCTTAGAGTTTTAAGTAAAGTGAAAATTAATACTAACGCGTAAAGAGAAATGTTTTATTCCGAATTAGATAAGGTTTAATTTAATATATTTATCTCTTTCTAGGGTCGCTTTTTCGTTGCATCAAGTTTCAAATCACAACGATTTAAAGAAGTTTCACTTCAAAAAGCTAAATATTATAAAAATATGATTGGGTGCTTGACAGTCCAATTTTCGTTGATTATTTATTACCTACTTAAAGCGAGCAAGCACGCAGATGACGGAAAGTGCTTACCGTTGCGTCTAAGGTTGTTTACAACGCCAAGGGCGATCGATGCCAGGGCGTTGCCAACTCCAGGACGGGATAAAGAGGATTCGATTGGAAAATATATAACTGCTTGAAGTTATATGTTTTAGCTATATTTATATGTGCTTACAAAAATTTATAAAATTCAGTTCCTACACAAGGTCACGATGAAGAAACTAACTCCCTTCACAATTATTAGTTCATGACGACCTTTGTAATCTAGTGGTCTAAGTGTTGGCTCGCCTAGAATACTGGAATACAGAGATACCAGATTCGATGCCTGGTAGGGTAAATTTTATAAGTAAACTTTTCGCTATTTTCTGTAATCTGAGATCTGCATCGATTCAAGTGTAACTTGTTTAGTTTAGAACTATTCGTTTGTCGATATTATTTACTAGTAGAGTCAACGAAACTTTGTCGGTGTTGCTATGACGAATTGTTTGTTGGTTGTAATCTAGTGGTCTAAGTGTTGCCTCGCCTAGAATACTGGAATACAGAGATACCAGATTCGATGCCTGGTAGGGTAAATTTTATAAGTAAACTTTTCGCTATTTTCTGTAATCTGAGATCTGCATCGATTCAAGTGTAACTTGTTTAGTTTAGAACTATTCGTTTGTCGATATTATTTACTAGTAGAGTCAACGAAACTTTGTCGGTGTTGCTATGACGAATTGTTTGTTGGTGAACATAGATAAAACGTGGATTTTTTTCGAGAAGTCCTAAAAACGTACCCCAAGGTACTTTTTATAACATCAGCTATCTGCCAGTGAAAGTCCTGTCAAAATCTGTCCAGCCATTTCATAGATTAGCCGGGACAAATTGTTTTAATTTATACGCGGCTGGGTCAAACGGCGCGATACTACGCTTACACACGATATCGGCCTAAAGTGGTTAATCTTGAGCTAATCCTGTTTGGTATGATAAGTAAGAGTCCGATAGGTAACTTACTTACTCTCTTCTTATACCATCTTCTCTGTCTTATCCTTCTATTGCCTATATATCAATCCCTCTATCCTAACTTGAATGTTAGCCTGAGAAGTGTTATAAACGTCTACAGGTGACGGTAACCACCTTCTATGAGGTGGTGGATCCTCTACTTATTTGTCAGCTTCCCAATAAAAAAATAACTTATTATATTTCTGATAATTTTAAAATCAGCCTAATCCTACTCCTTATAATATCAGCTTTATGGTAGTCCCATCAAGATCGGTCCAGCCATTTTAAAGGTTAGCAGGAACAAATGGTTTTAATTTTTTCGCGGAACCCTGAAGGAAAGTAGCCTAAGTTACATCCTGTAACATCAGCTATCTGCAAATGAAAGTCACGTTAAATTCGGTACAGCTGTTTTAGAGGTTAACCGGAACATCCGAACAGACAGACAGACAGACAAAAAAATTTAAAAATTGCATTTTCGGGATCTCCTGCTCCGAAATATTTCTCCTGATTGTTTTCACATTTTTATTTTGACATTCCAAACATAATAATAATAGATATAGATTTGATTTGTGAATATTATATGGATTTGTGAAAATCGCCTCTCTAGGCCGTCCCGTCCCGGAGGCCGTCAATTGGGCACACTGTTAAATTTAGCACCAATAGACGATTATCAATTAGCTGTGTTTCCGATTTATGGTGGCGATTGTGTTTTTTGGATGCGCGCGGAAGGAGCGAGGCCGCGGCTTGTTCCGCGTTTCCCGCCAATTATCCGCGTAATGGCCGACAGGCGTGACGACAAAATGGCCGCTGTTTGGGTGGCGTCGGATTTGATATGCTCAGCGGCTTACCTAATTGTTTGGAGTTAGCTAAATGATTACACGATAAACACTAAATCATTTCATATTGTTTAAATGAAAATTTATGTATTTTGTATTTATTTAAAAAGAAAGGCATTAGATTTTTAAGAAATAGATATAAATAAAATGGATAATAAGAAGATGTATAAGAATATAATAACTAGGATAGAATAGATTATAAGAATATGTATTAGATACTAGCTTCTGCCCGCGACTACGTGCGCGTGGAATAGTTAAAAAAAAAATAAGTAAAAAGAAAACCCCCCGATTTTGAAACAATCTTCATTGGTGCTTCGCTCCTATTGGTCTTAGCGTGATGATATATAGCCTTTAGCCTCCCTCAATAAATGGGCTATCTAACACTGAAAGACTTTTACCAATCAGACCAGAAGATCTAGAGATTACCCTCATAACATCACAAACATACAAACTTTACCTCTTTATAATATTAATTATATATAAAATGAGAAAAATGATAAAAAGAAAGAGAGAAATACTTACTAGAATAAAAAAACTGAAGCCCACATTTATTTACCCCTCAAAACAGTATATATTAAAAGAAAATAAGTAAAAGATCAAAACTGATATAATTATAGCGGAGGAAGGTGATTTAAAAAAATAATGGAATTTCATAGATTACTTATTGAAAGTCATAAAAGTTATGAATGATTACAAATAAAGAACTTGGCGGCGATAGTATTATCACATGAGTAAATAACCGTTTATTTACTCATGTGGTATTATTCCCATTCGGCGCGGTCGCATAAAAAATCCTTCGTTGGGTAATAAGCCTCCTCGCTCAAACGTTGCTTTACAAACTTTTTACTATCGTCAATGACAAAAAATACTGGATGGCAGAATGCTACAGAAAAAGGCATTTACTTGACATATCATATGTGACGTATTGCATAAGTTCATCAGATTCAGACATTTATCTAATGCCTGATTTTATTATAGATGTAGTTGTTTGTTTAACTAATCAGTTTTAACTTACTTTCCTCATATTCGAAATGAAAAGCAGAGTGTTTACGGGGGGAAGACCTATTTAGGCACTCGGACTATTAGCGCCCTCGTTTCGCTCATACGCCAAATCATCATGTATATCGTAAAAAATAACAGTGTATATTGTAATATGTAAGTTAATGATGACTTAATGAATAATAGTTTTATCACAAACCACTTTAGGTACTGAAGAGGTTATGACGCAAATAAACAGGCTGGGAAACAACTGTATTGTTAAAACTAATATAAATACTATTGTTTTGTGACATAATTACCAACATGTTGAAAAATTGTTTTAGTAGTCTTAATTCGACACTAAATAAATTATATAAAAAGATTAGCTTAGCCCAAAAAGACACTAATAATAACCACTAATTACACATAGACTGAAGTACAGACTAATTTCATTATCATACACATTTTTGTTATTTTTATTATTCGAATTTACTTATTTTGCCAGGTGGTAGGGTATTTGCCCGATTGGATGGCTACCACCCCTGGTCTAGAGTATGTCGCCATAACAACCTTGAGTTGTGTTCCGGCATTAGTGACCAGGTTGCAGTCCCCCTTAAGAGAGCAGCAGCGCATTTGTAGCACCTTTGGTATTGCAAATGTCCATAGGCGATGGTAACCGCTTTCCAACAAGTGGGCAGTATGCCTGTCTGCTGACTCCTGCAATAAAAAAAAAAAATAACAGTAAAGAAACTAAACTGCAAGCTGTATTCGCTTATAATCGGTTTTTACATCGCAACTTGTAAACATCAGTACCGATCAAATGTACAAAACTGCTGGTGATTCTTAATAAAAAAAACTATTTATCTATTGCGAAGCAGGCAAACAGTCATGATTAACATATTATTATTAGAACTTTGTAACTATCTATATACAGGTTAACTCTATATAACGACACGGAAAGGAACATGTGCATTTTATGGCGTTATAGAGAGTTGTCGTTAAACGGAGAGAAGTCTGTTATTTTTGTTTGACGTCTTGTGCTGCACCAGTAATTTTGTTGTATTTTTTTACTTATTTTATTTATATTGTGGCGAATGATGGTAGAACCATCTAGTTAGTTTTAGAACTTTTCGAAACATCCAGAACAATCTAGAAGGAAAAGACAAGGACGGATATATTTAGAAAGAGATGGACGATAAACGAAAGAAAGAGATAGATAGATGTTAGAAAGAGATAGATGTATAAACGAAAGTTCCCGAACAGAAGGTTCGGGAAGGAAGAGACAGAGATAGATAGAGGGGTTCTAGAAAATTCTTCCGGGTATATAAACAGCGCAAGGCGCGCCTACCGAGCAGTTTAAAGTTGAGTTCAGTTCAAGACGGTGAAACGACAAGTGCGATACTAAAGGGTTATCAGAGAAGGTTAATAGAGTACAGAGACGGATTAAGTGGTGAATTTAGTGACAAGTTTGGTGGACAGATACGCGAAGGAGGTGTTTAGCGTAGTTCGAAGGAGGAACCAGAAGCGAGTTACCCGCGATAATATTGGAGGTGGTCCGCGCAATATCGGCGACGGTATTGAGGGTGTGACAACTTATCGTCGGGACTGTGCATCGTTGGTCGTGCGTATAGGGGCAACCCTACAGAGAGGTACTACGTGCGGCTGTGTAAGTCAATAAAAGCTTTTAAATTAAAAACTGGTGTTTTCTTCCAATCCATAAGTGCGTAACCCCGCTCGCACGTAACAATATCTTGCGATATTGAGGCATCTTGGTGATAAAGGAAGTACCTACTTAGAAATTTCGGTATTTCTTTGAAAAAATGCCTCGTGCTCTACCATCGTTTATATAGTGTATTCCAGTTTTTTTTAATAGCTTCAATGTACAGACACGGCGTGCTTAGGAGTTTTATAGTATTATAGATACCTCATATATATTAGGGATTTTGTTTTTTAAATGTTGTGCAATATGATAAAAGCTATAAATAAGTATGTATACGACGGCCTCTGTAGTTGGGCGGGCTAAGCCTTTGACGGCCTACCTCACTGCAACCAAGTGGTTCGGGTTCGATTCCGGTATGGTAAATTTCGGAAACGTATTTTCTCCGGTATTTACCATGGTCTGGGTGTCTGGGATCGGCCACAGAGTGGTCCCTTGTATATTACCCATATACATGTGTAATTTGCTTTAATTTGGGGATATACAATGTGTGTTTGTCTACCGATTATTATTATTATATACCTTAAGATCTTCCATGTCATATAAATTTAGTCTGTGGGTGTATGATACGAAAAATGGACGAGGAGTTCTTGACAGGAACTGAAAGGCGACGTTTCGCTGTGCAGTGTTATTTTCTAAAAAATGTGTAAAATTACTCTAAAATGAACAAAAGTTGTAGGATGTTGATAGTTTTGAGTAGTAATTATGTGTTTTGTGAGAAATGTAAACTACATAGTCAAATGTGGTCTTTTGAGTTGTCACAAGAACTCCGTTGAATGGAACCAGCTGATAACCTACAGTTCAGCTGTGCTACACATAGGCTTAAGAAAATGAAGAAACTAAAATGTTAACTGGGATCTGGCTTAAAGGCCTAGCTGCCAAGCGATAAAACTAAATAAATTAAATAAAAATGGATGACCAGGTTATACGACGGTGAAGAAGCCTGGGTCCAGCTGTGGACTAAAGGTGTCACGAAATATTAGAGTAATAAAATGTTAATTTAAACAATTCTTACAACGCCATCTAGCTCCACAGAGCTCGAACCACAGAAACGTTTGAAGAATGTTATTCATGTTAACACGTACTGTACTCAATTCATTGTTAGTGTACAAATATGCCGATAGATGGCAGGAAATTAATGTAGTATTTTATGTGTAGGTATATTTCGAATTTTATTGAAATGTCAACGTCTCACAATTTCAATAAATCTCAACAATGATCTGGAGAGAAATTCCCGCTGCAGCTTTCGCTTTGCGCTATGATATGGGGTTCTTTAAGAGCCTGTATACTACTAATTCAAATCGGTGTTTCACATAATTTACCCCCGCGCAACCAATGTTTACTTCGATGGGACAGCGCCAATTTAAGGCGTGCGTGCGTGTGGTAAAATATTGTATATCACCGAACATAGGCTACGTAACATAAATAGGTGTATACGTAGCTAACGAACATTGCACGGCACCGATATCACACTATTCATGCGGCTGAGAACAAGAGGAAGCGAGACAAAACATGATAAAGTGAGAGAAGTTCACGCGGATAATACGTATTGAAAATTCGACACGAGGTACTAAACATGTTTGGCCTAGTGGTTTTCTAATACTAAGGTAGTGAGGAGGTTGAAGACTCGATCCCGCACACAGGTGGTTTTTTTTTCTCTTTTTGTAACTAATTTTGATACAGTTAAACTTTATTCTAATGATATTAGTTTTTAGATGTAAATGTTATAAAAATCATTTCATTGTATTATGGAACAACAATGAATTCATTATATCCGTATTGCCTATATATTATAAATGCGAAAGTAACTGTCTGTCTGTTTGTTCCGTTTTCACGGAAAAACTACTGGACCAATTTGGCTGAAATTCATTTGATATATATTTTCGATGCTGAGAATGAACATAGGATGCTTTTATCCCGAAATATGGAATAGTTTCCGGGATAAAAATATATTTGTCTTTTTGTTTGTTATCCTTTTACGGAAAAACTACCGAACCGATTTAGTTAAAATTCGGTATAATGGATTTATGTAATCAATATTATGGGTTATCCCAAAAAATGGGGTAGGTTTTTTGTGATTTTCCATTTTGGTCATTGCAGCCATTTCAGTCATTTCAACCATTTGGGCCATTTGGGCCATTTCAGTCATTTAGCCATTTCGGTCATTTGAGCGATTTGGGCCATTTCAGTCATTACGGTCATTTGGGCCATTTTGGTCATTTCGGACATTTCAGCCATTTCGGTAATTTCAGCCATTTGGGCCATTTCAGTCATTTTGGCCATTTAGGCCATTTCAGCCATTTCAGTCATTTCAACCATTTGGGCCATTTCGGTCATTTCAGTCATTTCGGCCATTTTAGCCATTTCAGTAATTTCAACCATTTGGGCCATTTCGGTCATTTCAGCCATTTCGGCCATTTCAGTCATTTTGGCCATTTAAGCCATTTCGGTAATTTCGGCCATTTCAGCCATTTCAGTCATTTCAACCATTTGGGCCATTTCAGCCATTTAGGCCATTTCGGCCATTTTGGCCATTTCGGCCATTTCAGCCATTTCAGCTATTTCAGCCATTTGGGCCATTTCCGTCATTTTGGCCATTTAGGCCATTTCGGTCATTTCGGCCATTTGGGCCTTTTAGGCCATTTCGGCCATTTTAGTCATTTCGGCCATTTTGGTCATTTCGGCCATTTCAGCCATTTCAGCTATTTCAGCCATTTGGGCCATTTCCGTCATTTTGGCCATTTAGGCCATTTCGGTCATTTCGGCCATTTGGGCCTTTTAGGCCATTTCGGCCATTTTAGTCATTTCGGCCATTTCGGTCATTTGGGCCATTTAAACCATTTCGGCCATTTCAGCCATTTCAGTCAATTCAGCTATTTCGGCCATTTGGGCAATTTCAGCCATTTCATTCATTTCAGCCATTTCGGTCATTAGGGCCATATTTCAGCCATTTCAGAAGTTTCGGTCAATTCGACCATTTGTGTCATTCAGCCGTTTGATCATTTAGGCCCGTTCGGCCAAATATATTTTCATATTGGGAACTATCTCATTTTTCGGGATGAAAAGTAGTTCTTGGCCACCCTCGATATTAAAATAACATAATATGTACCCAGTTTCATCCAAATCGGTTCAATAGTCTGTCCATAAAAGGATAACAAACAGAAAGACAAATATGCTTTTGGATTTTTTTTCGCGGAACCCTAAAAACGTAGCCTAAGGTACTTCTTATAACATCAGCTATCTGCCATTTAAAATTACGCCAAAATCGATCCAGCTGTGTCCGAGATTAGCCGGAACATCCAGACACACAGACAGATAGACAAAAATTCTATAAATAGCATTTTCGGAATCTCCTGGTCCGATTTTTTTAAAATTTATTTTGAGATTTCAAACAGGCACTTCACTTTGCATTTTTGGAATCTCCTGGTCCAATTTTTTAGTTTTTATTTTGACATTACAAACAAACCATTTGTTTATCTGTATAGATAAGAACTTTAAAATAAATTATAATAGATAAAACATAAAAAAATTAGAGAGAAAAATGAAATGAGCACTCGAACCATGAACTTCTAATTGTACGTGTACTAGTATCAACTCACTCTACCAAAATAACATTGGAGAAAGTATTGAAAGTTTTGTAATATTTATAACTCTACTTATCCACGTGTCAACGTAATTTTCTATGAAGAATCATAGATGGCGCTTTCGAATTTTAATGTTACCGGTAAGATTGATTTAAATACGTTTTATTGTCAATAGTATAAAAGTCCAGATGAAATGAAATATAAAAATTTAGAAAAGTATTTTTATTGCATTTTATAAAATTATTTAGGAAGAGAAAAAGAGCATTTTATCAACTTTCATATCAAAATAAAAAATTCATCTAGATCAAGTGAAACTCGTAGGGTTCGAACCCACACAGCTAGTGATTTAGACCAGACCTCTACCGTATACGCCAAACAAGTATAGCGCGACCGCTTCAAAATTCTTGTTATTATTGCTCCTTCGTTTATTTAAAATTATTTTTCAATGGCGGTCGCGGAGCAGAGCAGCGCGTGCAGTTTAGACGAAAGCCTCGGGCGTTATGATAAATTCCATACATTGGGACCGGCAGGCGGGATTTTTGCAGTCATTTTTAATAAACTAATTAATTACTTCCAAATTAAGTTAAGTAACCCAATAAAAGATCTATAATTGAATTTGTTATAATATAATATGTTACTGTTATTTATTTTAGCGATGTACGATTAACAGTAATAACAATAACCAAGATTGAATAACTCGTTTAGAGGTTACTTTGCAATTATTTTCTATCGAGAAAATTTATCGTAAATGCGTTCTGAGTACAAAGTTTACGTCAGAAATATGATCAAGATTGACATATATATTTTTCACCGCAATAAAGTGTGTATAACTACTGTAAAAATGGTTGAGAAAATGATCTAAAAACGCATTCTGTCAGTTATCACCTTGTTAAGGGCGTTATAAAATTTCTTAGAGGTCGGTAACGCGTTGGCGACACCCCTGGAGTTGCAAACGTCCATAGGCGACGGTAACCACTTTTCATCAGGTGGGCCGTCTGCCTGTCTGCTGCTGTCTGAACTCATTTTATAAAAAAATTGAAATGAAACTACTTTAGAATCGTTACGATTTAAAACTCGATGAAACGAAAAAGCGACACGAAAAAGAGATAAACGTAAATCTTTAGGACTAAGCCTGCGAAAGAATGAGATAGAATCCCTATTAATATTGTAAATGCGAAAGTAACTGTCAGTCTGTCCGTTCGCTTTCACGGAACAACTATTTGACCAATTTGGCTGACACTCAGTATATACGAGTACATATAGATATATTTACATGAGGACAAACATAGGATACTTTTTATCCCGAAAAAGGCATAGATTCCGGGATAAAAATATATTTGTCTCTCTGTTTGTTATGCGTTTACGGAAAAACTATAGGACCGGTTTAGCTAAAACTCGATAAATATGTAATTTTAATACCGAGGATGGACAATGGATACTTTTCATTCACTTTTCCTATGGACATTTGCAACACCAAAAACATTTGCTACAAATGCGCTGCTGCTCTCTTAGTGGAGACTGGATCCTGGCCACTAATGTCGGAACACAACTCAAAGTTGTTGTGGCGACATACTCTATACCAGAGGTGGTAGCCATTCAAACACCCTCATACACCCTATCACCTGGCTGTGGGTTCTTTTGTCACATCTTACGACAGGCCGCCCGGCCGCAGGAAATTGTATTCTTCAATAATCGCTGTTTAGGCAACTTCTAGTAGGCACCAGAACATAATCCATTGTTATATATGACAGAGTTGGATAACTGAAACGAGTATGTGAATGCCCTTTATATCTTGGTGAACTTTGCTTTGACAGTTGACGTAACTTTAATAGCGAGTGGTTTTTATGCAGATTATATTCCAATAATGTTGCCATTGTTTCATATTTGTATTATAATTCTTATTTATGTTACCTACAATAATCATAATGGCAGAAACATAACAATTGAAAAAATCCCAATGGATTGTTGTTTATAATTAAATTTTATCGTAAACAACAATCCATTGTACTTAAAATAAGTTTTAAAAGTTTTTGAGGTTCATACATATTTGTCTTTTATATGTATTTAATAAATAAGTAGGTACGATGCTATTAAAAACGATACTAAAACAGATAAAAACATAAATCTAAAAGACTAAGTTTGCGAGAAAATAAGATGGAATTCATTTACGTGAAGCAAAAACCATGTACCTACTTACCCCTTTTTACGAAAATTGCGCGGACGGAGGAGTATAAAGTTTTATAGTTTATAGAGAAGTGACGAATGCTAATATTTTTTAAATTATGGATTAAAAATACTTTATATCAATAAAAAATTACACACAATACCATGTATTTGACACACACACATACACACGCATATATACTGTTTTGTTTATTGTTCAAGTCAAATTAACAGTGTGGCCTTGGAATCTGTGATGTGTCTGTGATCTATGATTATAGAAGTACTTATAGTATTTGACAACAGAACCTTAATAATGTTCAAACATACAATTTAAATTAGTTATGGTCGAATTTCAACCACTGGGTGACCACCAGTATATTTCTTTCTTTCATGTTTCTTTCAATAATACGTACTGATCCGTGCCCGCTTCGCTAGGCTTCATTAAAATAAAACACACGCACACATACCACCGTTTCATTAAACTTTGTAACCTTGAATTAATTCATAAATACAGAAAGTACTCGCAGTGCCTTGTACAAGGATCTTCGCAATTCTTGCGTGGAACGTCATTGCTATAACATATTTGACAGGCGTTCCCGTGCTCAATTCGCTAGGCGTAAAACATTTATAATTTTCTGATTTATTAATCATTAACCACAATCAAATATACTCTACGTCACTCGGCAATAATGTAGCTTTCTACTGGTGATAGAATTTTCAAAATCGTACGGTAGATAGTACCGTAGATTACCCTGAAGTTCCAAACTCACAAACTTTACTCTCTCCCTATTATTATTATTCCTCCTGCCTTAAAAAATAAAAATCAAGAAACCGTTTGCAACGCCATGTACCGGGACCAAATGTTAATCTAAACTTTTTTCGAATCCATTTGAACAAAATAAAATTTCATTAAAATCGATCGAACTGCATAGGAGGATTTAGGTGATTTTTTTTTGTGTTTGTTAAAGTTAGTTCCGGGATTGTTTAGTTTCACGATTGGACCCGGTAGACCGATTTTGACGGGAATTGTACTGGCTGATAGCTGATGTCATAAGGAATAACTTAGGATACTTTTAAGAATTCTTCACAAATTCATTCGCATTAATTTTCCTACTCGGCACTTTGCATTCCTCTTGCGTTATTATTATGTTGTTAGATTGAGCTTTGCAATAATAATGCATCTTAATAGACATACTTCGGATTCTTTTATTATAATAGTTTGAGATATCCGTAACTCTGTTACATACAATGTATTTAGAAAGTAATGTAAATATTGTAATTTTTATAAATAAATAAAGTAACAAAAGAAAAAAAGGTAAACAAACAATACAAAATCCTGATATATCTGGTTTGTCAGGACGAGGAGGGGTAAAAAAAACTCCACTATAAAAGTCCTAAGCACGTCCAACTTATAAGTAAAATGACAGAGGCGTAGCTACCGCGGTATCAGCCATCAATGATATGGGGCCCCCAAGAAATATGGGCCCCGAAAGTGTATAAGCAAAATTTCTGAAAATATTATCCACAATCTTTTAGAAATAGATTAATATATTTTTTGAGAATAACTGCTGGGCCAACATAAACGGCTATTTAGACTTGTCATTATTGTCCGCTATAGAAAGAATATCTAGAAAACTGAAATCGCCTACAGCTATGGATGATTTGATAAATAAGTTTGCCAAGAAAGGCGAGAAAAGTGTATTTTTAAATTGTTTGTCCAACTTAACTTATAATCTTAAATAAAGTTGTTTACTCGTTAACGTCGTTATATAACGCTATAGATAAGAGATATTTGGCTATAGCTAGAATAACTTCAATAACTGTAACAATATCCCAGATGGAGCCCAAGCATTATAATCTTAACATATATAAATTACGTGTCACGTTGTTTGTCCGCGATGGACTCCTAAACTACTTAACCGATTTTAATGACATTTGCACACCGTGTGCAGTTTGATTCAACTTGAAAGATAGGATAGCTTACATCTTAATGGACCCTGTAGATGGCGCTGCAATCGGGTTCCAAATTTTCTTTCTTCAGAACAGGACAACGTCTGCCTGGACAGCTAGTATATATATATGACTATCTTAGATTAAAGTAATATATCCGTGTAGGAACGGAGAAAAAAAAACAATTTCCTGCGTTAGGGCGGCCTGTCCTAAGTGGCGACAAAACAATCCACAGCTAGGTGGTAGGGTATTTGTCCGACTGGATATCTATCACCCCTGGTCTAGAGTATGCCACCATAACAACCTTGAGCTCTGTTACGGCATTAGTGGCCAGATTCCAGAGCGCATTTGTAGAACCTTTGGTGTTGCAAATGTCGAGGTGGGCCTGTCTGCTGAACTCTTGCAATAAACAAAAGATGTACTATTTGAATTTATTTGATAACAGCGGAGCGAACTCATCGACGCTTTGCATTTTTACAGATAAGTAATTTGGGAGCACTATAAAAAGCACAAGACACAGTGTTGCCAGCACGATAGTGTTGTCAGTATTGGAACAATTCCTTAATATTCTTCCTTCAAAGTAGTATCATAAACTCCTATCATTAAATCATACCTCCCGACCTTTTGAATCTAATATAAAATTATTAGAGTTCGGCATGTTTGCTGAAAGTTTCATGCGCCGCTTCTTCACTTCTGGACACAACATGTTGCGAAGCGGTGGTAAATTACATTAGGCTCACATAGAGTAAATGATAACCATAAACAAAATTAAAACTAAACAATTAAAACGAACAATATTCATTGACACTTGACATCTTTGTCTTCCGTGATCACGGCTACTGAAAAGTGGTCGAAATGTAGGAATTGCGGGCGCGATGCGATGGCCGGGAGAAGGCAAAGGGACGGGAAGAAGAAGCAAGGAAGGAATACTCACCTCGCCACCAGTCCGCCGCCACACTGCACTCGTCCCCCGGGGGGTTCACACTCTCACTAGGATATGGCTTTGATTAATTAAATGTAGTAATCTTGGTTTATTTCCTTTATTTTCGCTCCAACCAATTATATATATGTACGTAATTTATACGGCGGTGACAGCAGTGACAGTTCTGTCGAATGTGTCTTGTTATGCGCATTCTTCATTTAAAGTATTATTCTTTTCTTGATGGCGAGGGTGGGGAGGAAGAATTTACAAGGAGGTGTTCCTCGGCGCAACCATCCTCCCCCGCTTGAAGGGTTCCCTTCAAAACCGAATATGTATGCGGCCATGCAAGAAAGCGGTGTAAAAGCGATGAGAATATGCGATGCGAGAATGCGGTGCGAGAATGCGCTACAAGAATGCGATGCGGGAATACGATAAGAGTATACGAAGCGAAAATGCGATACGAAAATGAATGCGGATGCGGGTTTAACAAGTTAGATGCAGTAAATATAATACAGATGAAAATGATAAACAAAACAAAAGTCAATTCTAATTAAAACAAAACAAACTCTAAAGCGGTGATCAAGATGATTTAGGTAATGGACAGAGTCGCACAACCGGGCGTAAATATGATCCGCTACCAGTGCGGACTTTAGCTGTCCTAACAATGCCATCTTTCCCTGGGAAAATTTCATCTACAATGCCCAAAGGCCATTGTAGTGGCGGAATATTATCAACATTTAAAATTACAACCTCACCAACTCTTATTGGATTGGCTCTTGTATTCCATTTATGACGCATTTGTAACGTGTGCAGATATTCGCTTCTCCAACGGCGCCAAAAGGAAGATACAAGTTTATTAACTAACTCAAAACGTGAGTTGAGATTGACATGTTCGTCATTCAAATTTGAAGCAGGAAAGTATTTAAGCGGCGTTGTATTTAAGAAATGAGCCGGTGTTAAAGCTAAAGGCTCTGACGGATCATTAGAAAGCGCTCTGCACAATGGGCGAGTGTTCATTACTGCCTCAATCTGAGTCAGTACAGTTGATAGCTCTTCAAGGGATAACAATTGATCTCCTACAACCCTAAAAAGGTGGGTTTTTAATGTTTTAACATTCGCTTCCCAATTCCCGCCAAAATGAGGGGCCGTAGGCGGGTTAAGCATCCACTGAATGCGATTAGCCGCTAACATGTTTTTAAATTCAATATTGAAATCACGTGATAGAAGAAACTGATGCGCTTCCCCTAATTTGCGCTTGGCTCCAATAAAATTTGTCCCATTATCTGAATAAACTTTAGTTACTGGGCCTCGACGCGATAGAAATCGATGAAATGCAGATAAAAAGCTATCAGTGCTAAGTTCATTTACCAATTCAATGTGGACCGCGCGCGTTGTCAAGCACACAAATAGACATACATAAATCTTCATCGCACGAACTCCACGTCTGCGAACTGGTGTTGCCTTTATGGGGCCAGTGAAATCAATACCAGCGTGGGTAAAAGGCTTGAGAGCTTGAACAACTCTGCAAACGCGATGGTCTGACATTTCAGGAAAATTATTACGCGGACGGCAACGAAAGCACGGCAAACATCTATAAATAGTAGAGCGAACGACATTACGTGCTGATATGATCCAATATTTATGCCTCAATATTGATAACAACAAATCAGAACCGGCATGACAATGTAAAATATGAGTATAATTAACAAGAAGATTTACAATATGATCTTTCCGCGGAAGAACGATCGGATGCTTCTCATCATAAGATAACTGGGAGTATTGCAAACGTCCTCCAACACGCAGCAAACCATTATCCATGAATGGCTTAAGACGTTGCAATGCAGGACTACACAATCATTTTGCCTTCAATTTATCTATTTCATCTCTGAAATGCATATATTGTAAACCTGATAATAGCTTAAGTTCGGCAAATTCATAATCCGAAGCAACAATGAAATTCCGAATCGGTAGAATTTTCATAAAACGATAAATGTATATAATAGCTTTTAATAATTTGCTCCAAGAAGAGAATCGTTTCGACAAAGTTACAAGAACCGGTTCTGGAGCTTTATTCACTGTGACTAACGCAATATTTTTTCCCTCTGGAAGATCAGAGATACTCGAAGGGTTGAATGGAATGATAGGCCAATCCACAACCCTAGATGAAAGCCACGACGGGCCGGAGAACCACAGTGGATGGCAGACTATTTGGCTAGGCCTGAGCCCCCGCGACAAGCAGTCAGCCGGATTTTCTGAACCCGAAATATGATAAAAGCGATCGGGTGCAATTTCGGCTTGAATCTTAGCCACCCTATTTGCCACAAAAGTGTTCCAGCGATATGGTAAAGACTTAATCCAACAGAGCGTGACAGTAGAGTCCGAGAAAGCGTAAACAGAGTCAATAGCAATTCGAGCGTTGCAAATATTCATAACAACGCGTAGTAGCTTAGCGAGAAGAAGTGCGGCACAAAGCTCAAGGCGAGCTAGTGAAACAGTTTTCATAGGTGAGACTCTTGATTTCGAACAAATCAATGAAACAGAAATTTCATTATGATTTCTGACGTGCAAATATACGACAGCGCCATAAGCTTCCTCACTGGCATCTGAAAATCCAACAATGGTCACCACACTTCCCTCCTTTATACCAACATGTCGACCGATAGCAATTTGATTAAGTTCCCGAAGTTCACCACTAAACTGTCTCCAATGTTCAATCACCGAAGCAGGCGGACGGTCATCCCAATCACATTTGATAAGCCACAATTTTTTAATTAGCAATTTAGCGTATAGAATCACAGGACCTATAAATCCCATTATATCCCACAACCTGGCAATGCACGATAAAATGTAACGTTTTGTACAATATTCAGCAACATTGGATATATTGAACTTAAATATATCACTAATCGGAGACCAGGAAAGTCCTAAAACCTTATGTATATCCTTCTCTCCAAATTCCTTTATAGAAGAAAGACGATGCGATTCCGGGATTGAGTCAATGAGGTCTTGCGAATTACTCATCCACTTCACAAGATCGAACTGACCCCGTTTAAGTAAGGAAATCAACGATTTTGTTATATCTTCTGCTTCCTCAGGAGGTGAGCTGTAGGCCACATCGTCCATATATATATATCCATCCTCAATTATTTTTTTCGCCTGTGGAAACGAGTCACCTTCATCCACAGCTAGCTGCCTTAAAGTGCGTAACGCATGGAAGGGACTGGATTTTAAACCGAAGCAAACCCGAGTGTATTCATATACCTTAATTTCCTCCTTTGGAGAAAACCTGTAAAGTATACGAGTAAATCGTCTGTCACTCTCATTCAAACCAATAGCTAAAAACATTTGACGAACATCCGCGGTTATGGCTACTTGAAAGAGACGGAAATTTATCAAAATAATAAATAAATTCCCTTGAAGATTTTCCCCTCTGTAGAGAACATCATTCAATGAAATACCAGTACTAGATTTAGCACTGGCGTCAGTGACGATGCGAAGTTTAGTAGTTAAACTATCCTCCTTCAAAACTCCGTGATGTGGCATAATATATGAGGACAGATTAGTATCTGAAGTTGCCACAGAACCGACGAGCGATAAATAGCCTTTATTCAACAAATCTTTAATATTGTCGTCGTATGCTTGCTTTAATTTTGCTGACACCATGAATTTCTTTTCAAGACAATCAAAGCGCTTCTTCGCCAACGTGAGCGTATCACCGAGCGAATCAGCGCTATCTTTAAATGGTAAAGATACGATATATCTACCATTATGATCGCGAATAGTAGTCCGATGATAAATGTCTTCACATTCGCGGTCATCCGGACTAAGAATTCGCGGTACGGAAACCTCCTCCAATTCCCAGAATCTACTAACAATATTATCGATATCGGAATGCGATGTGACGCAACAGCAAGAAGTTGCTGACCAAGAATCCATTTTAAATGCGGGTGCGCTACCAAGTATTACATAACCTAACGTGGTCTCCATGGCACATGGAAAACCTAGAGAGCGCGAATAAACTCTATCCGAAAGCAATAAATGCGGGAAAAGCGAAGAGCCTATGAGCATATCGATCTCACCGGGTTGACCGAAATTAATATCGGCGAGCGGCAGATTACTGAATTCCGAAGTCAAAGAACTATCTACGAAATGCGTCGGCAAATGTTCAGTAATCTTGTCTACAACCAAAGCATTCATGTTGTATAAAACATTATTATTATATATAGAATAAAATTTAATATGTGCGGAACCATTAATTATTTTCGACGAGCCCCCAATTCCGTTGACGGAAGTTCGACATTTATTTGAATTTAAACCTAGCCGTTCTAAACATGTCTTTGTAATGAAGTTGCTCTGCGCGGCACTGTCAAGAAGACATCGAACATGCTGCGCATGGCCGTTGTTGTCATAGACGACAACCTGCGCAGTTGGTAAAAGAACTGACATTGTCTGCGCAGTTGATGACTGATTGTAGGGTTGTCGCAAATCATAATTACAAGAAAATGTGCACAACGTTACGTTGGGCGCAGTGGATGTGGAGGCGGTCGTTGACAGGTTTATGGGTTCAATCGGCGGCGTTGGGCGTGTGCTGCATTTGCACTCTGAAACCCGTGACAGAGGTGCGGATCCGTGAGATTCGACATTGATAGCGGGTGCGGCAAAGGCGGAATTGTCGAAGTGTAATAAAGTGTGGTGCTTCCTCCGACACCTTTTACATACCGAATTTGAGCGACAATTATACGACTTATGTGTATAACTTAGACAATTAATGCACGCGTTACTATTCTTAATATAATTAAAGCGTTCACGCGAAGAAAGCCTTAAAAATTTTGAACAATTATATAAGTGATTACTGGACCTAGACGAAAGGCAAAGATCACAAGACTGAGATGGAGGCGTTGTATCATTCGTAGCAACATAAGCGAATGTAAGCCTTGGCTTCGAAGGTTGATTCGGTCTATGTTCAATAACTTTCTTCGCGGGTTTAGCGAGAATAGTAAAACGTTGAATTATCTTTATACGGTCGCGGATAAAATCAACGAGGTCAGAGAAGGATGGAATATCATTCCCTCTCTGGTCCATTTCGAAGGAGCGGACTGTCTCCGAATCTAACTTCCGGAGCGCGGTATGCAAGAAGATAAAATCTGCAAGCTTATCAAAGTTAAGATTTTGTATGGCATGCACTGATGAAACGAAACTATCTAGAAAATATTCCAGATTCTCGACTGAGCATGAGCTCGATGGCTTAACGTCCGAGATCTGGTCTAAATATGAAGAGGCTAGAGTACGTCTATCCTCATATTTGGATATAAGTGAATGAAAAATTATATCGTAGTTTTCACCCGTAGGTGACAACCCTGCGAAAACAGACTTGGCTCTATTTGTCAATCTGCCTATCAAATAATATAATTTTTCCGAATTAGTTAAATTATTGTTATTGTGGACTGTATTTAAAAATGCGGTATAAAATAGAGGCCAATTTTTAATATCCCCATCAAATTCAGGGAGAGGCATAGGCGGCAAATTTGGTAAATGCCTCTTAGGGCGGTCTGACTCCGACATAGTAATGTGAGGTGAATCAGACTGCTCGCGGCTTAAATGTGTGAATTTACTTTTCACAAGGCAATAAGTGTCCTCGAAAGCCGTCCAGGACTGAAAGTCTGGTGTACAATCAGGGTCTAATTGCATGCGGAGCATATTTATTTGTTGTAATATGTCTTGAGAGCTGACACGTAAGTCGTCAATAGTTTGAGCTTGACTTAAGAAGCTTTCTATACATGAAGGATCCGTAGTTGTCCTCAGACCCTCATTGTAGACCCTATCTAAGCGGTCAACGTATGTTCTATGAAGCGCTTCAAGGACCTTCAACTTATTTGAGAGCTCCGGTGAAGCCGGGGCTGCGTGACGCGGCATTATACTACGAAATTAAGCGAATTTATGAAAATATACAAAATGCGTTAGAAATATGCGATCTGTTCGAGGAACTAGTAAAACACGTATGCGATGCGGGGCTAGCGAGAAAGTAAGAAAATACGTGTAAGATGCGGCTTGTTGGAACAACGAATAAAGCACACGTACGCGATGCGGGGAAAAACGAGAAAAAGTACGAAAATACGTGTGATGCGATGCGAAACTGTCCAAATCCTAGGATGATGTGACGACAAAGTTAATGCAGTATAGCGTGAAATGGATACGATATCCGGCTCGAAGGTAACCAACAAATGCGGGCGCGATGCGATGGCCGGGAGAAGGCAAAGGGACGGGAAGAAGAAGCAAGGAAGGAATACTCACCTCGCCACCAGTCCGCCGCCACACTGCACTCGTCCCCCGGGGGGTTCACACTCTCACTAGGATATGGCTTTGATTAATTAAATGTAGTAATCTTGGTTTATTTCCTTTATTTTCGCTCCAACCAATTATATATATGTACGTAATTTATACGGCGGTGACAGCAGTGACAGTTCTGTCGAATGTGTCTTGTTATGCGCATTCTTCATTTAAAGTATTATTCTTTTCTTGATGGCGAGGGTGGGGAGGAAGAATTTACAAGGAGGTGTTCCTCGGCGCAACCAGGAATAATAAAAATCAAACAAATTATCGCGTTTTTTTTAACAACTCTACGGACTCTAGTTCCGTACCCTTTTTTACAATTTAATTTTTAGAATTTAAACACGCTTATTTGGGTTCTTGTGTGTGACATTAATTTAGTGAACTTTGTGTTGAGGTGTAAGTATCTTACGAATAACTTATTATATTAATTTATTCTAATTTTAATACTAAACTTATACTAATGTAGAGTGTATCTGTAATTACAGCGCTTAAACCCGTTAAAACTTAGTTTTATTAGTTTCATAAAAATAAATATAAATAACTCTGAGTGATACGGAGATAGGTTTCTATGTGTTAGTTAATAATTTTACCAGAAAATGACTCAAGATTTCAAAATGGGTTTCATTTGGATTTTTTGAAAACGTCACAACATTATACCTCTCGCTTGGATGCCCACGTGCTATAATACCGATGGACTGGGTTTTCCCAGCAGTGGGCAATGTTATGAAATTAGTAATCATGAATCACGGTTTCTCCAAGCATGGTTGTATGCTAACTTGATATGAAGTCATATTTTAGTGGTAAACTATTATCTTTACTTTCATCGTTTTAAGTGAAAAGACGTATTTTTTCCTAATTCCTAATTTTTTTCTAATACATAAAAGATAGTATATTTTATTCTTACACAAGCGGCGACAGAAGCGACAAATCAACCCCCAGTCAGGTGGTAGGGTATTTTCCCGTCTGGATGCTTACTACTTCTGGTCTAACTAAATAACATTGCATGGTATTCCGGCATTAGTGACGAGGTTCCAGTTTCTCTTAAGAGAGCAGCAGCGCATTTGTAAGCACCTTTGGTGTTGCAAATGTCCATAGGCTATGGCAACCACTTTCCATCAAGTGGCTCGTCTGTCTGTCTGCTGAGCACCTGTAATAAAAAAAAATACATATCGAGAGCTTCATAACAAATGGGCGTACAGACAAAAGTGCAGTTTTACACAAGTGACAAAATTGTGAATAAAACAAAACTAGTTGACTATAGGCTGAAATTTGGAATACCCTTCTATTTAGGTACATTTGTATACTGGTAAGACATTCTAAATTGTAACATGCATAGTTAACTGGTGGCGTAAACCCGCTCAGTAATTCGTTGAGTGATTTCGGAGGAGTTATCGCATAGACAGACAGACACGAAAAGCGACTTTGTTTTGAAATATAAAAAAAACTTGCGATCGAAGTAGTGAAACGCGGGTAGTTGTCTATTTTTGTATATCCAAATAATAGGGGAAAGTATATTATTGTTGGTACCCAAGTACAGTTATTGGCACCTTATTCAAAACTAGGATATGCCTGTGACTTCGTCCACGCTTGCCTTGACTTCCCGCGGGATTCCCGGGACGCAAAGTATCGCAGCATTTAAAAAAGAATGTAAGCTATCGTTTTAGTGAAAACTGTATCGGACTAAGCTAATTTTTATGCACCCGAACCACTACAAACCGCTCCCGAGAACGTTCCCGCGGAATTCCCAGAATGAAAGATATCACACATTTTTAACCGACTTTGAAAAAATGAGGAGGTTCTCAATTCGTCGGGATCTTTTTTTAATGTTGCTTTTTTTATGTATGTTCGCCAATTACTCCGTCATTTATGATCCGATTTATGTGATTCTTTTTTTGTTCGACGCGGAATAGCTTCCAATTGGTCCCCTAAAAATTTTACATAGTTTGGCCCAGTAGTTTTCTTGAAGTCGGTGCAAAGCAAAACATAAAAATTACTATATTTTGAAAATTACTAAACACCGACTTTAAGATGTTTTAGATAATATATATTAGTAATAATAGCTTTAGAAATAAGTTATTTTATACATTTTAGTTTTTTAGTTTTTGAAGTCGTTTTTTTTAAACGATGTTTTTATTTTTAATTAAATAAAATTTTCTATTGATTATTGAAATAATCACATTGGAATTCGATTCTTTAAATCTTTTTCTCGGGATGAAAAGTACCGCAGATAATTTGCAGTCGATCAGAGAAAAGTACATTGAAATTGGCCCGGTAGTTTTTAAGTGAATCCCAAAAACAGACAAATACAAAAAATCTCAAATACAGAAGTTTTACAGTATTATAACTTTTACAGTATTACTAGTACTTGCTAGCGACTTCACCCACGCTTGACTTGAAATTCCAGCGGGATTCTCGAGTCGCAAAGTATCGCAGCATTTAAAGAGAACATAAGCTATCATTTGAGACTGGTTTGAATGTTTTTCGCTATCTAGCGTAGTTTAAGAACTCTGTATATAATATATATAATATCAGCCCTTAAATGTCCCACTGCTGGGCTCGGGCCTCCCATTATAAGGGGGGAACGCACAGTATACTCGCCACGCTTATTCAATGCGGCTTGGCAGGTTTGACACATCGGTTATCTCGATGTACACGTTGCATCATGATGTTATTCTTCATCATTGTTAGTACGTGATAATTGTGACAATATGCACATTAGATCAGAAAACTGACAAGTGGTGCATGCGTTCCGGCCAGGATCGAACCCGCGACCTTTGAGTTTGGGATGCGTCCGCCATTAGGCTACCACGACACTCTGTATACGTAGCTTAAAATTAACAAATAAACATTTACATGTTTAAGATGATGTAAAGTATGAATTTTTTGCTTTATTAGTTATTCTTGAAGTCGGTTTATTTTTTGCTAGATTTTTTTATTAAATTCTCTACAGTTTAATCTATATAATTTTTCCCCGTTGCAGCACACGTCATGCGTTGGAGTCTAGTTTTCCTCGATACACGTCATCTTACGCAATATCTATTATCATATAATTTTAAAACTACCTTTAATTTGAATATTGTTAACATAGTCTATACACAGTTGCAAATTTTTTTTTATTTTTTTTCCTGGATTTTTTAATTTTGTTTTATTCTCCTCCACCAGACGAACTAGATTTGTCTGGTTTTTTTAAATGTTTTTTCTTGTTTGTGTCTTTTGTTTTCTTTCACGTAATTAATTAAAATTATAAGTTTGAACATTATTAAGGTTCTGTTGTCAAAGACTTCTATAATCACAGATTTCGCCAAGGCTACACTGCTAATTTGACTTGCACAAATAAATGAGTATATAAAAATACTTGCTGGGGGAATCATTGACGATTAGAAAATTTGTATTATCTTTTAGCTTAAATTCGAATAGTTTAAATATAGATATTATATGTCATATTAGATAAAAAGTCTTAAATAATACAGAAACCGTTATTTATTTAATTAATTCAATAATTTAATTACTCTCCAACACATGGGACTCTCACTAATCATTTGAAACATAATTAGCAGCAGACGGCCCACCTGATGGAAAGCGGTCATCATCGCCTAAGGACGTTTGTAACACCAATGTGCTGCTCTCTAAAAAGAGACTGGAACCTGGCCACTAATGCCCGAACACAACTCAAGTTTGTTATAGCGGAATACTCTAGACCAGGGTTGGTAGCCCTCCAGACAGGCCCTACCACCTGGCTGTGGGTTGGTTTGTCATCTCTTAAGACACGGCGCCAGGCGCAGGGAATTGTATTCTTTCTCTGTTCCCGCACGGAAAAATGTGTGTTTGCGCGTTATTACAGCCGTAGTCATTTCTGGTATCCTGTGCATTCCCAGGCGAGGTCTAATTTACAGGTTTTTTTCATTTTTATTTTTTATTGCAGGAGTTCAGCAGACAGGCAGACGGCCCACTTGACGGAAAGTGGTTACCATCGCCTATGGACATTTGCAACACCAAAGGTGCTACAAATGCGCTGCTGCCCTCTTAAGAGAGACTGGAACCTGGTCACTAATGCCGGAACACAACACAAGGTTGTTATGGCGACATACTATAGACCAGGGGTGGTAGACATCCAGTCGGGCAAATGCCCTACCACCTGGACAAATTGCAATTGCAGGTAAAATTGCGCATGGAAATTAAGTATAGCAATCTATGCGAACTAATGAGTAAAAGAGATGTTAAAGACTACATAAACTATTGTTAACAGGCAATCAAAATAATTATAAATAAATAGGACAGATAGATAAATCTACATGTCGACATATATATGATTATATGTAGTACTAGCCGATGCCCCCGACTTCGTCCGGTGGTGAGTGTTTTTAACCATCCCATGGGAACTCTTTAATTTTTCGGGATCAAAAGTATACTATATGTTGGCCAGGGATATAAGCCACCACCATACAAAATTTCATTAAATCGGTCCAGTCGTTCCGGAGATTAGCCGGTACAAACAGACAGACAAACCGACAAACAGAGAAACAAAAAAATTCAAAAATCGAAACTAGTGCTATTGCACTTCTTACATCCCCCTGACTCGGTTTTTAGCATTTTTTTTCATTGTACTGAAATTCGACCTCTACAGTTTTATTATATGTATAGATAATAGTAATTAACACAGTAGTTAACAATAAAAATAGTAATAAATAAATATGTAAATCAAAGTAAAAATAGTGTATATAATAGAACTAATGTAATAGATTTAGGCATAAAGAGTAGTAGCTGCCATCTTGAAGATAGAGGGTCCGAACCAACTCCGAATTAGAAAGCCTCATGGCCGAGCCTAACATGATTGGGGAGATAAAATCTCACCGTCTACGCTGGCTCGGTCATGTAGAACGAGTGAAGGAGGATCGGGGAGTGAAGAAAGCATTCTTGGGGCGACTAATCGGTGCCCGGTTGGTCGTCCCAAGTATCGCTGGAAGGATAGAGTGGAAGCTGACCTGACCGCACTACAAGCCCACAGTTGGCAAGACACTACACAGGACAGAGGGAAGTGGTGTGCTCTCGAATCGGAGGCCAAGACTCACTTTGGGTCGCTGAGCCAACGGAGTTAGTAGTAGCTAGATATAATAAGAATTGTAAACTCTAATAGACATAGAAGACTGTATTAGATTAGGATTTTTACCACCGCACCGCACGCCATTCATCCCCACTTCCTTGAGCCGCTTCGCTCTTGTACGCAACGGTTCTCTAGAACGTTTCTCTTGCGCACCGTGGGGATTTGGAATGAGCTCCCAACCGTGGTTTTCCCACAGCGCTACAACATGGGGTTTTTTAAAAAGGGTGTCATAAAATTTCTTCGAGGCCGGCAGCGCGTCAGTGACACCTCTGGTGTTGCAAACGTCCATAGGTGACGGTAACCGCCGATTGTGGGGTAATTAGAAAAGAAAATAAAGAATCAAAAGAAGAGCTCAAAAATAAATAAAAAAAAGAAAAATAAACCAATATTAGGTCAGTATCAGGCTATTGAAATTTTCAACAAACTACCTACTTACCTTAAGCTAAATATGTACAAAATGCAATTTTTGAAGCGTAATGTTAAAGCATTCCTCCTTAAACAAGCACATTATTCAGTTGACGATTATTTTGGTGCTTAAATAATAATATGATTATATAAAAATGCCTTCCTAGTGACATATTTTTGTAAAATTAATAATGTTTATTGTAAATTAGAAATTTTTCTAATTGTAATTTTGACTACGTATTTATATTTCAGACATGAATGTTTTTTGTTAATGAATTAATATAAATAAATAAAGAATACATCCCTAAAAGATATATACGGCCGAATAACCTTGTACGTTCGGTGGAAGGGATTTAAAAAATCGCCGTTGTCAAGATCATTCCAGCATGGGTCTACCACGTAACCCTCGCTTGTAGCGGTGTTTGAAGGCTGACTAATATTAGAGATGGCCGATACGAAGGTTCGGGTGATATCATACCATTGGGCGTTAGTTAATCTGAGGTCTGCGAGTGCGGACGCAGCATACAAATCGGTCGGGAGGTGCTTAAGATGCGTCGGTGGCCGAGGAGGCGGCCGTCGCAACGCCGCGACATTGCTCGGCGCAAGGCGACTGCGGGTGATATTTGGAATAAATTATTGTCGGTATAAGTAAGGTTAATCTATATAACATTATAGAATTCTAAACAAGCCGTCTCTGTACATTGAAATTACCAAAAAAAAACAACTGGTTTAAAGTATATACACGACGGAAAACACGATACAATTTTTGAAGTGATAACTTCTTATGGGAGGGTAAACCGCTTCGTTACGTAACGCGTTACGGCGCTAGTCTGTCTGGTTGCCCTTTCTCTCACGCATACGGCAGCGTTAGGCATGCTCCTCCTCTCACACTCTAAACTCTAACCCATAGCGCTAGCTAGCCGTATTTCGGTAATGAGATTAAATAATGATACTAATAATGTACATACATATTCAAGCATTGTAACTAAGAATAAAATATATTTTATAATTAATAAAAAAAAATGTAACCTGTTGTTTAATTATCATATTAATATATATAAAATTGAAGTAATAACCTAAGCTTTTCTGAAGTTAAACAATTTCAATATTAAATAGTTCAACTTAGATTAGTTTAAGTTATCACTTCTGTCGGACATCCCAAGAAGCACATGTTTGTTTTTTTGGATTACTTCTCTGTTTGTTCGGGATTCACGTAATATCTACTGGGCCGATTTAGATACAGTTTTTGCTAATCGACAGCTAATTCTTGGACTTACAAAAAATAAAAACTTCGTTTAAAAAAACGGACTTCAAAAACTAAAATGTATAAAATAACTTATTTCTAAAGCTATTATTATTATATATTATCTAAAACATCTTAAAGTCGGTGCTTAGTAATTTTCAAAATATAGTAATTTTTATGTTTTTCTTTGCAACGACTTCAAGATGTTTTAGATAATATATATTAATAGTAATAGCTTTAGAAATAGGTTATTTTATACATTTTAGTTTTTGAAGTCGGTTTTTCTAAACGATGTTTTTATTGTTTATTTGTTTCTTTTTAGTTTCTAGTTATGTATGGGTGGACCTATGGTGACCTATGGGAATGGTGCCGCGCTTCTTAAAAAATATAGGTCCCACGGGAACGGGAAACGGAAACAAAAAAATGTTCATAAAATGAAAACTACTGAGCCAAACTATGTAAAATTTGTAGGGGACCAATTGGAAGCAATTCCGCGTCGAACAAGAAAGAATCACGTAAATCGGATCATAAATCACGGAGTAATCGGCGAACATACATAAAAAAAGCAAAAAAAAAACCCGACGAATTGAGAACCTCTTCCTTTTTTCAAAGTCGGTTAAAAATCTGCGCTACTTTTTATCTATCAATCTCGCGGGAATTTTTCTGGGAATGATTTAAAATGGCAGGATTAAAAAAAATCGATCGATTTTTCCACTGTTAGCACACTTTATTATTTATGTTTTAGGTGAGCACTTATTTAATAAATTACCAGATGACCTACAAAAATGTAAAATTACAACTTATTCAAGATAAAACTAAAAAACCTCTTATTAAAACAAACATAAAACAATAAACCACAACATAATTCCTTCGCAGACTGCATAGGACCACATTAGTGTTAAGACTTATACTGTATTACTTAATAATTGTTATCTTAATCTCATTGTAAGTGAACTACTTGTTCTTATGAGAAATAAAGTTCTTTAAACCTATGTAATAAAATGTGTGATATATTGTATCCCGCGAATCTTGCGGGAATTTTCCCGGGAGCGTTTTGTAGTTGTTCAGGTGCATAAAATTAATGCATCCCGACACAGTTTTCAGTAAAACGATAGCTTACATTCTTTTTAAAATGCTAATATCCTATTCAGTAATATTATTGTTGCGAGTTGCAGGACTCGAATTAAAAATGCCGTTCGAATTACTATATAATTTATTAGAACTATACAAACACGTATAACGCAGGTACAAATATAACTGAACACAACCAGTACAAACGTAATGCACGATTCAATAACACGCGCCAAGACCGTCATTATTAAGATTGTCGAATGTACACACGTCTTGCCTCGCTTGGGATTATCGCTTGACTGCCTGACACCTCCATTCGGGCATTGCTTTATACTGTACAAATACAATATGTCTGTGGGCTGAATTTCCTAGAATCACACCTGGCTAATGACTACCATAAAGAGTACAATACACAGTGGGCTGTTTTTGAAAAACAAATTTTAAACACAGAGTTAACAAAAGAAGACGGTCATAAAAGCGCTTCAGTGTTATTAGCTCAAGCACCGACGGGTGATAAATGCGCTTTGTTTACAAATATGCAGGTGGCCCAAATTTTTACATTATAATATACCTGTAAATAGTTTGAGTATGCATTTTTTTATTTTGTTTTATTGCAGTAGTTTAGCAGATAGGCAGACGGCCCCCTTTGTTGTAAAGCGGTTTCCATTGCGTATGGACATTTGCAACACCAAAGGTGATACAAATGCGCTGCTGCTCTTTAAGGGAGGCCGGAACCTGGTCACTTATGCCGGAACACAACTCAAAGTTATTATGGCGACGTACTTTAGACCAGGGGTGGTAGCCATCCAGTCGGTCAAATGCCTACCACCTGGCTGTGGGTTGTTCTGTCGCCTCTTACTACAGACCGCCCGGTCGCAGTAACAAAGGAGCTGACATGACTCGAATTAAAATGCCGTTGCAATTACTATATAATTTATTAGAACTATACAAACACGTATAAAACAGGTACAAATATAACTGGATGCAACCAGTATAAACTGCACGATTCAATAACACGCGCAAAGTCTGTCACTATATCGCTTATCGAATGTACTCGTCTTGCTTTGATCGTGGTTCTCGCTAGACTGCCCCACCCCTCCGCCCGGGAATTGTTTTATAGTAAACTGTACAATACAGCAATCGACTGCATGAACTAAGTTTTTCGAAGAAAACGTAATCTGCACACGTGCGGCCATAAACGAGTACAATAACAATAGGCTATTGTCTAATTGCAAACTTTAAACACAATGAAAACAAAAGAAGTCCGAATGCGGGGAAAAGGTAATAAACTGCACTTTATGACAGGCAGGACTGCATTCACCTTTGTCGGCATGTAACAATAATGTATGTATAACTCCTGATACTTTGTGGTTGTGTTTTCTTTTAATGTATTTAGTTTTCTTGTATATGTCCTAGAAATAAACCTATTTTCTTTCTGTCTCCTTTCTTTTCGAGTTCTTTTTGGGATTATTGAGAAATATCGACCGCATCGGCTTAAAATTCTTTATTTTCTTTATCTTCTTTATTTTCTTTTTTGTATGTTTTTTTTTGTAAATAAATTCTTATAAATTGTACTTTTACACGTAAAATAATCAGCACCCTTACATCAATGCGAGGTCCAAAAAAGAGTGGCTTAACATGCAACCGGGATTTAAAGTTGGGATTCTATTGACTGATATACAATGTGTACGTGAGCACATAAACCATTTGAAATATTAATAATATATTTTACAATCACATGAGAATAATAAATTTAACCGCAGGCTGAATTAAAATTAATCCTATGACGTTTGACATAGAAGATAAACCACAAACACCATACCTAAATAAATTTCATTCTATTTATTTTAAAAATCACTTGTTGGATAGTTTTACTGTTACCTACGTATTGCGTGTTGTATTGTTCCGTGTTGCGGGATTCGAATTAAATGCTGTTCAGAAGATCACAAAATTTATAACTGTTACAAACTAGGCGCCGACAAAAACAAATTCACACCTGCATTTGAACAAATTTATGATCGTCTTTTTTTGTTTACTTGTTTATTGTCATGCGTTTACTAATTATTATAGAGAACGATCCATTGTTTTATTGTACTCGTTTATGGCCCTTGCGGTCGACTCATTAGCCGGGTGTTTCGGATTGTAATACGGGCGCATTGCATTTGTGCAATATAAAACGATGACCTGATTAAAGGAGGGGGGCAGTCGAGCGAGAACCATGAGCGAAGCAAGACGTGTGTACTAAAATCGGGAATCTGATAAGTGACAGGCTTTGCGCGTTTTATGGAATTACGACCTTCTGCATTACGTTTGGATTTGTTGTGTTCGGTTATATTTGTACCTGTGTTAAACGTGTTTGTATAGTTCTAATAAACTCTATAGTAATTCTAACGGCATTTTAATTCGAGTCTCAGACTCGTTACATCACGCTATTGTTCCATCTGTGATAATGCTATAGTAATTAGCCGTTTCACGCAGATGTAGCTATGGGTTTAATGCGTTATTTTTGATGCGATATTGTTAATGGCGTTGAATATTGACAGATAACGATTTAAAAAAGAAATTTATTGCGTGAGTTCAGCAGACAGGTAGACCGCCCACCTGATGGAAAGCGGTTACCATCGCTTATGGACATTTGTAAGACCAAAGGTGCTACCATTGTGCTGCTGCTTTCTAAAGGGAGACTGGAACCTAGCCACTAATGGCGGGAAATAACTTATTGTTATAATATCAGCCCATAAATGTCCCACTGCTGGGCTCGAGCCTCCCATTATAGGGGGAATGGACAGTGTACCCGCCACGCTTGTCCAAGGCGGCTCAGCAGGTTGGTCATCTCGATGTGCAGGTTGCATCACGATGTTTTCCTTCACCGTTGTTAGCAAGTGGTAATTGTAACAATATCGCGACGGTCTAACATAAATAATTAATTACGTTTACAAGTTGAAGAAGTTGAAACTAATCTTAGCTTCAACTTCTTGAGTAGTTCTTCCTTACTTTCATGGTTCTTCAATACTTCCTTAGTTCTATGGTTCCTCTGTTCTTCCTTAGTTCTTTGGTTCCTTAGTTTTGTGATTCCTTTGTTTTATGGTTCCTTAGTTCTTTGGTTCCTTAGTTTTGTGATTCCTTTGTTTTATAGTTCCTTAGTTCTTTGGTTCCTTAGTTTTGTGGTTCCTTTGTTTTATGGTTCCTTAGTTCTATAGTTCCTTAGTTCTATGGTTCGTTAGTTCTATGGTTTCTTAGTTCTATGATTCCTTAGTTCTTCCACACTTTGTCATAACGTGGTGTTGCTAAGGAAGGGATCACATAAGGATTGCCAGGGCGACGTTGCAAACGTTTGTGCGCAAAGGCTATTATGCGTTGGTTCTTATACCTTATTGACCGTTCATTTGCCTTATTGTCGGTTAAATTTTGACATAAGCTCCATACAAGCAAGATATAGGAATGGGGCATATATATGAAGAATAATTTTCTAAACGATTATTAGAGGGAAAACTTTTATTTCTTTTTGTCATATGAAAGATTCAAACGCGTTTCATATTAACGTAACAATGATTCGGGTTCATTTCAATGTTTGGATATTTCTAAAAAAGCAAACCCGTGCGTCTCGGGATGCCTGACAGAAGTGATAACTTGGACTAATGTAAGTTGAACTATTTAATATTTAAATCGTTTAACTTGAGAAAAGCTTAGGCTATTACTAGCGATTATCATCGCCTATGGACATTTGCAACACCAAAGGTGCTACAAATGCGCTGCTACTCTCTTAAGGGACACTGGAACCTGGTCACGAATGCCGGAACACAACTCAAGGTTGTTATAGCGACATTCTTTGGACCAGGGGTGGTATCCATCCAGTCGGGCAAATGCCCTACCACCAGACTGTGGGTTGTTATTAATTGTTCAAATTCATGCACATACTATTATGGTAATCGATGAATAATTTTATTTGTTGCCCTATTTTTAAAATTTTAGAGATAGAAATTAGGGCCGATGTTTTCTATTTCGTTGTAAATTTTCTTTTAATTGATCACATCTTAATTCAATTTTTTAGTTCCTAAAGTCCCCGTCTCCTTTGCGAAAGTGGCGCCTCTATTATAGTACACTCTATTTGACCAGCATGTTATTAAAAAATCATTTCTCGAAATGAAAAAGTAATTGTGTAAATCTGTATAAAATTTATATAACAAAAGTTTGAGCTAATCAATTTTTAGATAGACATGTTACTGGGGAGTTTCTTGCCGCTTCTTCTCCTTAACAGCAATACCACGTTGCGAAGCGGTGAACATGACTAGGAAGTAAAATTAAATTTTAACCTATATGTATGACCTTCAAAAAATGTTCTCCAGTGGAACTTATTTTGAATAAAAACTTTTGAATTTGACTTTACCATACAAATGAGAAGGAGCGAAGCTGAAACAATAGTGCTTTAAAATAGTCAGTACACATAAGGAAAACCATAGCTTCGTTAATTATAAATATATTGATAATATACAAAGTAATATACATTTATGTTGTTTTTCCCTATTATTAATTGTTACCTGAAAATAATTAATAACATGCCTACAGAATTAATGATGATATAAATTCATTTAACATATTTATAAATAAATATAATGTCTTTTAATGGCTACTTGACAGCAGATTGCCTGGAAGAGATCGCTGTAAGCGATAGGGCCGCCCATTGTTCTGATGGAAATGCATTTATATTAAATTGTCTAGGTTTAAGTTATGGTGAATAATAAAGAGGTTTCATTATTAAAAATGTATGTTTTTGAAGACCACGGGCCATTAAAATGGGCCGGACCTTTGGAGAGCTTGCGTGGGGCCATGGGGAAGGCCAACACGTAGAGGCCCCTTGACAAATTTAATGTAAATGTGGCGTGACACTGACGGGGTTAACTGCCAGTTGTACTAGGGTCTGAGAATACAGGATACTATGGCGTCTGCCCGTCGCAATGATCGGGGAACCTTGAAAAATGGGCAGACGATGACTCGCCACTCCCTGCAGGGGCCCCAAAAAATGCCATAGAGGCAGGAGCAACATGGGTGTGAGTGGCTAAGGGGTGTAGAGGTGGGCTGCAGGTTCACCGAAGCTACTTCTGACGTGATGCCATTTATCACTTCCATCCCTGGAGCTTGAGTCTTAGCACTAGCGATCTCCACTCCATACCGGCTGGTTAAAGCAAGCACGGAGGTGGGGCCTTTCTCATTATTATTACTATTGATTACTAGCTGCCCCGGCAGACGTGGTCCTGCCGGGAAAAGCTTCTTTCGATATGCTGACAACAGCGCCACCTACCGGGTTCAATTGTGAACCAACTCAGAAACCTTTGGCCCTTGCACAACAACTTTGCTAAAGATCATCAAATGATCAAATGTATAGTTTACGATTCTATAAAGGACATACAGACAAACATTATTTTTTAAATATAAAGATTTAACCTAATTGGATCGGTTTGGTCTTACGCCAAAAGGACAGTTTGCAACATTTGCAACACCAAAGGTGCTACCAATGCGCTGCTGCTCTCTTAAGGGAGACTTGAACCTGATCACTAATGAAGAAACACAACTCAAGGTTATTATTCCGACATACTTTAGACCAGGGGTGGTAGCCATCCAGTCGGGCAAATGCCCTACCGCCTGGCTGTGGGTTGTTCTGTCGCCTCTTACGACAGGCCGCCCGGCCGCAGGAAATTGTATTCTTTCTCCGTTCCTCCACGGATAAGATTTCTTATTAAGATTTTCTTTATATTTAAGCACAAAATATATTACAATAATTAAAAATGAAAAAATAAAAACTTCAAAATTAAAATTTTTCATAAAATGAAAACTACTGCGCCAAACTATGTAAAATTTTTAGGGGACCAATTAGAAGCTATTCCGCGTCGAACAAAAAAAGAATCACGTAAATCGGCGAACATACATAAAAAAAGCAAAAAAAAACAAAGATCCCGACGAATTGAGAACCTCCTCCTTTTTTCGAAATCGGTTAACAAATAAAAATGCCAGATTACAATACAAACTATGTGCTTTAATAAATAAACGAACGACAAAATGGATATTCTATAGAAAGTGGTTCATATTCATTTTACAAATAATATAATAAATATGAGTGAAAAATCGACAATGGATATATTAATGGCGTAGCTACAAGCCTTAATAAAATATTTGCAATGTCTGCAAACCATTCGCTTAGTGTAAAGAAAGCTTTCTGGCGATTTGTATTCTGCAGACGCGCTTTTCAGAACTTTAAAAACATGATTTCATTTTGTGAAACAATACCTAAAATTTATTTCGTTGGCTTTGTAAAAACCAGGATAAACTATGTAAAAACCACTTTTGGATTGGCATCCATTATATTGAACTGCTCTGGGTTTTTACAAAATGGATTAAATTTTATTATTGTTACTAAGCTATTTATATAGTTATATTGTGATAAAATATTTAAACATTTATTCATTACATTTTAAGGTATATAGGTTTTTAACTATTCCACGGGAACTCTTTAATTTTTCGGGATCAAAGTATCCTATATGTTGACCAGGGATATAAGCTATCACCATACAAAATGTCATGTAAATCGGTCCAGTCGTTTCAGAGATTAGCCGGTACAAACAGACAGACAAATAGATAACCAGACAAACAGAGAAACAAAAAATTTGAAAAAAATCTAAATTTATTATTAAAATGTATCAATAGTAACTTATCTTAACAAATTGCCACTCAAGTGAAGATCTAACTATAAGTTGCAACTTAATGCCATTGGCACGTTGCCAACGCACTTGGCAGTCTTGGCTATTCCTTATTTAGACATTATTGTTCGCAACGCTGTTGTAAATTAGGCTCATCTGCATTATGTTATGTCCTAATCATTCTTTACACGTATCTCTTCAAGCTGAGCTTTAGTTGGAGTACAGTTAAGACGGAATAATATCCACTGTTTTAGGGCTATTGTATTTTAAACGATATTGTTACAACCTAGGTGCCGACAAAAACAAATTCACATCTGCATATCTGTAAAAGAACATTTATTACCCGTTGGCATTTGAACTAGTAACTTTGAAACCATTGTAATTCTTTTATGATCGCCTACTTTTGTTTACTTATCTATTGGCAAACGGCCTATTGTTGTATTGTAATCACTAGCCAGGTGTTACGGATTTTAAAATACAAGCTGATTCTAGGAAATTCGATCCACGTTGCCGGGCGGACATATTGCATTTGTACAGTATAAAACAATGACCCGATTGTGGGAGGTGGCAGTCGAGCGGGAATATTTATTAGTGACGGACTTTGTGCGTTTTATTGAATTACGACCTTCTACATTACGTTTGAATTTGTTGTGTTCGGTTATATTTGCAGCTGTGTTATACTTGTTTGTATAGTTCTAAAATCTATAATAATTCCAAAGACATTTTAATTCGAGTCCCGCAACTCGTAACAATGTTTTAAAACTGTGTCACGAGAAAAGTTTAAAGTTTCAATTAACCATTTGATTTTTATAAATGGAAATGCATATGAAATAAAAATCAAATTTATATGAAACATGCGTCACTTTGTTGGTGAGATTTGTATAATATTCAAATGTTCAAATTCTTTTTTTTACTTTTTATGGAAGTATAGGTTTGCGTTTGACCACTGTCTCACCTGATGTTGAGTGACGACGCAGTCCAGGATGGTGCACGCTTACCTAGAAGATACCTATTCAGTCGTGACTTGAAGACTTCAAGATTGTATTTCTCAGGAAAAACAGACTCCGGCAAATTATTCCACTCTTCGGCAGTGCGCACCAGAAAAGATGAAGTGAAACGCTTGGTTCTGAGTGGTGGTGTTTCCACCATGTAACGGTGGCGCAAACCGGTGCTTCTGGTTGTCCGATGGTTAAAAGGGGAAGGAGGAATCAGCTCGTGCAATTCTAAGGAACACTCCCCGAAATGTATCCGATAGAAGACAGTCAGCCCCGCGACCTTGCATCTATGCTCTAGACTCTGAGGTCGAGCATTAAAAAGACGCTCATTGCCGACCAGCTTCCTGGCTCTTTTCCCAATTGATTCCAATGCCAACTTCCAACTAGTATTTGGCTGAGCCGTTCCAAAGATGAGAACAGTACTCCATGCAGGACCGAATTTGTGCTTGGCAAATTCAAAAGTTTTTATTCAAAATAAGTTCCACTGGAGAACACTTTTTGAAGGTCACACATGTTAGTCAAAATCTACTTCCTCTTCTATGTACACCGCTGTTCAAAGTAGAAGAAACGGTAAGAGACTCCCCAGCAACACGTCTAGCTAAAAATATTTTTTCATCATGAAAGAAATAAAGAAGAAAGAAAGAAAAAGATTTATTTAGAACTACTATAAAAGTCACTTAAACTATTAGAATAAAAACAATAAAGAAATGTAGTCCTAAATTGGCCTTAGCTCAGCAAAAACTGCCGGTTAGTATAACCAGCGCTGATCTTCCGCTAGGGCCATATCATAATTATTTACATATTATCTCAGGTTTTTTAAATACGTATAGAAGTTGTATTACAATTACTACTCAAAGAATGAATGGAGTTGTAACAAACAAACAATTTTGTTGCCATACGGATTTATGATAAGTGAATTCTGTAATATATTCAATAATGTGCGAGCGAGATAGCGAATTCCATTTTAGTAGGCTTTTGATTAGTGGGGTGTGTGGTTCGAACTGACGAATTATTCGTTTCGAATCGAATATTAATATTCGATTCGAGACTCGAATCGAATAATTAGAAAATTCGAATTACTAGAAAGTTTCCAAATAATTAGAAAAAAATGGAATAATTAGATTTTTTTCCGAATTATTCGCGAATAATATTGTTCGCAAATTTTTGAGTATTTTAAAACGTCGCATGTGTAACCTTTTTCTTATACATTTTTTTTAAACGGAAATTAATAATTATAAAGGCTAAAATACATTGAAAAGATCTCTTGCCGATATTTGTATTTAGATTTTTTATGTTACTAACAGAAATTAACATATATTTAAATTGAGCAATTGTTTTCCCTGGTAATTGATTTTAAATCAAAAAGTTTATTATTTGTAAGTAGAATATTTTGATACAGGTTGTAAGGGAATTGAAATTGGAAACAATCGAATCGAATGTTAATATTCGATTCGATTCGATTCCGACAATATTCGCACACCAGAAAGAAAGAAAAACTTTATTTGAAGAAATAACGACGTACTCGCATTCTTTATACATTATTATACATCGAGCATAATTTGAGAATTTGTACGCCACATTTTCAGCAAACAAGGTTTGCACTCAACATATTGTTGTGCCGGAATTATGTGCGGCACAACGCTGATTTTCAGTGCAAACCTTCCTTTTGGCGTAAGACCATAACGACCCAATTTTGTTAAATAAAAAGTAAATAATAATTAATAAAACTTATTGTAATTATGTAATATTTAATTAGCCGCTAACACTATAAGCAAAAGTATTATTAAAATTAACTAATTAATAATCTGTTAATTTTAATAATACTTTCGCTTTACCCATTGTAATCCTATTAACAGTTACGTTAAGGAAACCAGTAACGTTGGTGAATTATATGTTAGATTTGATACAGCAATTTCCTTATGGATTACCAAAAGTAAAGTTACGCTGCGAAAAATTCCAGCGTCGGCTGATGACGTGGCCCCAGCCTTGAACTTGCCAGTCCACCTTCAGAAACGGGTCGGACGCGTTAAGTTTTTGTTTTACGGATTTTCAAAAACTCATTCGCGTTTTGGAGCCCTGTTTTTGTGTTACTGTTCGTGTGTTAAACGTTGCAATTTAAGAAAACTCTAAGAGTTTTAGAAATACTTCTTTTTCTTTCACCACATCCCAATTACTTGGGGTCGGCACAACATATCTTTTCCTTCCACACTCCTCTCCTCTGACATACATCTTCTGTCACACCACATATCATCCTTCACACAATCCATCCATTTTTTTTTTAAAGCGTTAAAGTTTTAAAAATACTTACAGTTTATTATTTATATAAAAGTCGTCAATATATTTTTGTTTATATTGGAGTTTTTTTTGATCTTATACTAATATATAAAGCTGAAGAGTTTGTTTGTTTGAACGCACTAATCTCAGGAACTACTGGTTTGATTGGAAACATTATTTCAGTGTTAGATAGCCCATTTATCGAGGAAGGCTATATATCATCACGCTATGACCAATAGGAGCGGAGCACCAAAGAAGAATGTTTCAATATCGGGTTTTTTTTTAAACTGTTTCACGCGGACGAAGTCGCGGGCAGAAGCTAGTAATTATATAAAAGGAAATAATAATCGAAATGTTATAAAATTATTTGAAATGGTTATTAGTAACTCATAAAGTTTAATACTGCATCTCTTTTTAGGCTCTCATGCAAAAATAAGTACAATAATTATATTTAGTCGTTTTAATTTTGGTGAGCAGTAAGTGTTTTTATTCATTCATTAAAATTAAATTAAATTTTAAACCAGCTAAATTCATCCATACTGAAGTTATGGACACTTGGTAAATTGAACAAGATGGGAATCATATCAACTGAAGGTGTCTTCAAATTGAATTTTAAAAAAATGCATAAGTTCAGCAGACAGGCAGAAAGTCCACTTGATGCAAAGCGGTTACCATCGCCTATGGAAATTTGCAACACCAAAGGTGCAACCGATGAGCTGCTGCTCTCTTAAGGAATAAGGATGAAGCGCAGTCCACCGCTGGATGTAGGCCTCCGCAAGACGGCGTCACTCATCCCTGTCCTCTGATTTCCTCAGCTAGCGCCTACCGGTGACCTTGCATAGGTCGTCGGTCCATCGGGTTGGGTCCGACACTATTTTTACCGAGACGCAGTCTCCATTCCAGGACTCATTTGCTCCATCAGCCATCGGTCCTGCGGCAGACATGAACGGCGCACTGCCACTTCAACTTGCTATTTTTGCGAGCTATGTCGGTTACCTTGGTTATACGGACACCATCCTTATTTCTAATTTTATCCATAAGAGAAACACCCAACATAGCTCGCTCCATAGCCCGTTGAGCGACTTGGAATTTGTGGACCAACCCTGCCGTCAGTATCTATGTCTTGGCCCCGTAGGTCAGGACGGGGAGGACGCACTTCGAAAACTTTTGTCTTCAAACATTGCGGAAGCTATGTTAAGCTAAGCAATACCTAATGCAATACATAAATATCAGTTGCAACAATCAATGCAGAATTCAAAATCGGAGCACATCGTGGTGCCCTTGATCCGTGCAGGAACGGAGAAATAATACAATTTCCTGCAGCCTGGCAGCCTGTTGTAAGTGGCGACGAAACAACTCGAAGCCAGATGGTAGTATTTGCTCGTCTACATAGCTACCACTCTTGCTTTAGAGTATGCCGCCACAACTCAATAATGTTCCGGAATTACTGGCCAGGTTCAATCCCCATTTAGAGAGCGGCAGCAAATTGGTAGCACCTGTGGTGTCACTATTGTCCGCAGGCGATGGTAGCCGCTTTCCGTCAGGTGGGCTGACATCCTGTTGGCTGAACTCAAGCAATAAAAAAAACCTTATTTAAAAAAAAATGTTGATGGAAAGCGGTTACCATCGCGTATGGACATTTGCAACACCAAAGGTGCTACAAATGCGCTGCTGCTCTCTTAAGAAAGACTGGAATCTGGTCATTAATGCCGGAACACAACACAAGGTTGTTATGGCGACATACTTTAGACCAGGGGTGGTAGCCATCCAGTCGGGCAAACGCCCTACCACCTGGCTGTGGGTTGTTTTGTCGCCTCTTACGACAGGCCGCCCGGCCGCAGGAAAATGTATTCTTTCTCCGTTCCTGCACAGATAAAATATTTAAGAACTGTCAGAAGAATGACATTGACATTTTCACTCTTTTAAACTTGACCGGTAACATTTAGCATTTATGTGTAAATAACATTTTGGATTTCTACCTGACGGCTTTTATACCTACAATTCGAGTTTGGAATCGTACTTGTTGATTTTTTTTTGCAATATTTTTTTATACTTGCTATCGGTAACCAGTCGCGTGTTCATATAATTATGTTTTGCTTTTGACTGTAAAATTTATTGGGCTTTAAAAAATTTAATGGTATTTTGACTATTTTTTTTATGTTATTCGACGAGTTGAAATATCTACGTGTTGGTTACATATTAATGTCTATTATGCTACTGCCTGATATGGGATAATTTTATTGACCGTTTTACCCGGATGATAGATAGATAACACTTTATCGCTCACCAAATATACAATTTCAAAAATGCACAATTGCACTATTGTCCTGGTATACAATAGGGGGTCTTATTGCTTAAAGCAATCTCTTCCAGGCAACCTAATGAAGGAATAATTTAACCTAATCTGGCGATGTAGGTGGTACAAGATTATTAAATAGATCTTAAACAAACATACTTAAACTACATATTAAATACACATACTTAATCTTATATATAAAAAATAATTGCTGTTTGTTAGTCTTGCTAAAACTCGAGAACGGCTGGATTGATTTGGCTAATTTTGCTATGGAATTATTTGTTGAGGTCCAGGGAAGGTTTAAAAGGTGAGTAAATATAAAAAAAAAAGATTCTGAAGCGAAGTTTGCCGGGTCACCTAGTTACTTTATAAATTAAATACATACAAATATATTTATAAGGTATATAAAACTAATTAGTCTATAGTCAATAGTATACAAATTAGGCATAATTATTTAAGAAAAGGTAGTGTTTTCTGAGTGCGTTCTTAAATGTAGGCGATGTTTTGGCCTCTCAGACAGTAAGAGGCTGCGTATATCAAAGTTTAACAGCCTGGATTGTAAATGTTTATATATTTGTAATACAATGTTGTTATTAAAATTTTAAATAACGTAAAATGTTGACAGATTATAGATAACGTATCTATGTATATATACTAATGCGTTAATTACGTTTTAATGCTAGAAATAAGACGCATTTGGCCACCGTTAATAACTATAACACTATCGCAGGTGTTGCCCAAACATTACGAACTTTAAAGTCTACCTGTTAGAGTTTTTTAGTTATTTGTTTTTCTTCAGTGTTTTATTGTTTTCGATTTTTTTTCTCACTCTTTATTGAATTAAATCGCTATCGAGCAATGCAGTATACAAGCCATTCCTTAAATAACTTTTTACTATGAATTGAAAGATTATTAAAAAAAATCAGAGTTAAAGTTAAGTTAAAAAATAAATAAAATTAAATATACTAAGAATATAGGTCAATTTTGAAAAAAATATTAGAAATAATATGTGGGTCCCAAATCGCCGTCATTTGGCAACGTTCTTAAAACACTTTTGCGTCACCGCACTTCGAGATTGTTTCAAAATCCATCTTTAAAGTTCCACAAGCAAATGATAATATTCGACGCTCATTACATTGAATAGATGGAAGGAAAAAGAGAGACAGATGATTGTAAGCAATGCTTACAACTCTTTTTTCTTATTGACTAAAAATATAAACGATACATTCAACCATTTTCTTAAAGTTAACAGACCATTATACGGCTCTGAACGCGGTGGAGGATATCCAAAAGTTATTAAGTAGCAATTATCTCTTACACATTAACTTCCTATTACACTATGCTAGTACTAAAAAAATTCAACCATCACCTTTTAAATTTAACGAACCATTATCCGGCTTTGAGCGCGGTGGAGGATGACCAAAAGTTATTAGAGCAGCAATTATCCTTTAAGCACTTACTTCCTACAGTACAATGTTACAGGACTGAAGTCAAATTATGCAATTGACGAAAACAAGTTTATTTTCCTTCCTAGATTTTCTGACCCACATAATATTATTAAACCGGTTTGGAGTCTTGGATATCCTTAAACACAGTTTTAAAGCGTTTTCCTTCAAGGTAAAAAACGTGTTATTATTGCTTCGACATTGTAAATTGTTTAATTTATTCCGTACTTTGTTGTATGATTCGACTTTAGGCGTGGTAGAGACATACTGGGATTAGGAAAGTAGATACAAAGATGCTCATACTGCGCAAAAGTGGACACCGCGGCGCATATTATTGTGGCGAGTTATGGTGGAACAAACTAGTTGGTTTAAGAACTTTTCGAAAAGGGTACAAGATTGTGGAAAGAAAAGACAAGATAAGATACATGTTAGAGAGGAATAAACGAAAGTTCTAGAATAGAAAGTTCGGGAAGGAAAAGGAAGAGATAGATAGCTGTTAGGAATGGATAGATGATGAACGAAAGTTCTGGAATAGAACGTTCGGAAAGGAAAAGACAGAGATAGATAGATGTTTAGAAAGGGACAGATAGTAAATAAAATAATAACGAAAAGAAGATCGAAATTATGGGTTGCAGAGGATATAAGCAGCGTAAGGCGCTCCTACCGGGCATTTTAGAGTTTCAGTTCAAGACAGTGAAGCAACAAGTGCGATACGAAAAAGTTGGAAGACAAGTTTAATAGAAGACAGTGACGAGTTAAGTGGTGTATTTAGTGATTGCCGTATGCGTGAGAGAAAGGGAAGCTAGACAGACTGGCGTCATAACGCGTTACGTAATGAAGCGGTTTACCCCCCCCCCCCCATAAGAAGTTATCAGTTCAAAACCGATGTCTAGACAACAAAGAGCAAATGTTTTATATATACATAATTATGTGCATAGATGCACTAGTACTAGTATTGTTAAACTGGCTTGACCTCATCGCCGTCAGTACCACTTTATCGGTATGGCCCTCACGTGCCGGCAATTAAAGATTAAATCTGTCAAGAACAGTGGCTCTTGGAACCCTGAATGTGGAAGATGACCAACCATTAAGAGGTTTCTTATCGATTGTGCTGAGGTCACAACTCGAATTTTCCAAGGATTCTTAGGAAAATGCTCTACATTTAAAAACAGATATGGATATGTTACATCATGTATGACGCCGGGTTTCAGAAAAATATAATGCACGATATTAACTCTTTATTTCACTTATCTTCTGGAACCCATACTTTGGAACTTCTTTACGTTAGTTTTTTATTTACCACCTGTCCCTTTCTAAACATCTATCTATCTCAGTCTTTTCCTTCCCGAACTTTCTGTTCAAGTAATTTCGTTCATCGTCTATCCCTTTCTAAAATGGATCCGTCCTTGTTTTTTTCCTTCCAGATTCTACTACCAGTTTCTAAAAGTCTTGAGACCCGCTTACGCTGCCGGAAAGTTCTACCTTCGGTCGCCACAATACTTACTAGAGTGAAAATAAAAGCCAGTTTTAAGAACGAAGTTATATTTATTCAAGAGCCTTACATCACGTCCAGCATCATTGCACTCTCTTCATCCCTATTAATATTATAAATGCGAAAATAACTGTCTGTCTGTTCCGTTTTCACGTAAAAACTACTGGACCGAGTTGGCTGAAACTCAGTATATATATATTTTCGATACCGAGGATGAACATAGGATACTTTTTATCCCGAAAAATGGGATAGTTTCCGGGATAACATGATATTTGTCTGTTTGTTTGTTATGCTTTTACGGAAAAACTACTGGACCGATTTGGCTGAAATTCGGTACGTATGTAAATTAAACACTGAGGATGGACAAGGGATAATTTTCATTTTGGCCTTTTTGGTAATTTTGGCCTATTTGGTAATTTTGGCCTATTTGGTAATTTTGGCCTTTTTGATCATTTTGGCCTTTTTGGTCATTTTGGCCTATTTGGTCATTTTGGCCTATTTGGTCATTTTGGCCTATTTGGTCATTTTGGCCATTTTGGCCTTTTTGGTCGTTTTGCCTATTCGGTCATTTTGGCCTATTCGGTCATTTTGCCCTTTTTGGTCATTTTGGCCTATTTGGCCATTACTTGCAATGGACGTACCTATGTATCTATGTATGTAAGTTCGGGTGGAATCTTGCAAGTTAAATTTGACCAATTTCCCGGTTTCCGATTGAGCTGAAATTTTGCACGCATATGTATATCGCGTGACAATGCAATAATGCAAATCTGATCTGATGATGGAGTCGGAAGGTGGCCATAGGAACTCCTGTACTAAACAAGATAGACCCATCGTGTTTGGGCTCGTTTTACTTGTCTTAGCTAGCACTCTGTGGCTATGATATCCAGTATCTCAAAAGCGTATATTTAAGAACCTTTTTAAGAAAGCTTATTGTTATAAATATGACATATACCTAATTTCTTAAATTATAACTTAACTAATATATGGGTGTTACTAACATGGATAACACGACTAATTAATGGTAAATAATTAATATAAAGAAATATGAACCATTTATCCGCATAGGTACAGGGCATATCAAAGTGCGTTGAACTCCACTCATTTACAATACTTAAGTGTCATTATTATGTTAAAAGCGTATAAGGTCTAAAGCTTCCGTAAACGTGAATTGGTTTTTACTAGTACAATATCTGTCTTAAGGGCAAAAGGGTTTATAGTGTACTAGCTGTGCCCACGTGGATATTTTTTTACGGTACCCTAAAGAAAAGTAGCCTAATTTACTCTTCATGACATCAGCTATCTGCCAGTGAAAGTTAAGTTAAAATCCGTCGAGTCGTTTCAGAGATTAGCCAAAGCAGACAAACACACGAAAATTCTAAAAATTGTATGTTCAAAATCTTCTGATCCAAGTTATCCGCAATAAAAAATAATAATAATAATAGTTGTCGTAATCGTGTTGCAGATATGGGAGCTGCATACGTCTAGTCCTCGCAGCGGACAATGAATTAATGAGTACCGCAACGCGGGAGCGCACATATTAATAGTTGCTTTATCTCGCTCGCACATCATCCGTCCCGCTCACACACTGTACTATATATTGTACTATAGTGGAATTATTTTCTCCGTGCAGTTTGGGTCATAAATCAAACTCAGCCTCAGCCCGGCTAGGGCGGTGAGCATGTTGCGTGGGCGCAACGCCATTAACGATAAAAACTTATCAAAGAAAGATTATCATTCTTATAAAAAACATTATTATCTTTTTTGCTGTTAATTTTAAACTTAGATATAAGTATTTATATTTATTTTTAATATTACTTGTTACATTCTAAACTTTTGTACTTATAGTTTTTTAATACATAGATACCTAATTAATAATTTATTTTAAATCATTATTATTCTTATTTTAATAAATACGTTGTTTTATCTATTTTTTTCTTTCATTTCTATCACTAACCCTCAAAATTACAAAACTAAATACACTATCGATAACGCTTATCGACAACAATAATGCGTATCACTATGCCTGCACATAAGGCCCGTGAGTGGAAGAGAGAGCGAAATACTCGCTTCTTTTATGACTCAAACTGCACGGAGAAAATAATTCTACTATAGCTGTACGACTTGTCAAAATTTGTACTTAAGGTTACTGTTTCCAAAATAAATGAGTTCACTTCAGCACTCGACAGTGAATACTACTCTCTGCTATCTGCAGTATCATTTAACCTAACCTCTTGCTGCTCCACAGTTTTTTGATGCAAATCTGGCCAACAGGCCTATTGGAAGGAATTGGAAGGCATATTGGAAGGTGGTTGCTGTCGCCTAGACCGTTGTAATGCCAGGGGTGAACCAAACGCGTTATTGGTCTTTCGGATGGCATACAAACGATAGGGTAAAATGGGGATTAAGAGGATGCGATAGAAGGGTCAAGACAAGAGGAAGGTAATAAGAAATACCAATATACTTGTATACCAAGTTGCGGTGTATGTGCGACTGAAAGTTCATACATTTTTTCTTCGATTGAGTGCCTTCAGCCGCGCAGTGGGCTGAGGAAATCACGGCTGGTGTGTGGAAGTCACCTAGCACCTCTAGCCAGAACTAAGTATGCTATCGCCGCACCACAGTTAGGCATACCCACTAAAACCCCTCGGTATGCAGTTCTTCACCTTTAATGCCAGGGCCACGGATAAATGGCCTAGCCTCTCCGCTTGTCCTGACAGGCGGTGGCCCACCAACTATCTGCCCGTTGCAGTATCGGAGAACATGGGAAAAATGGCAGGTGATGACTCACCACTCCCTGCACTCCCGCCCTGCAAGGGCCCCAAAAAATGCCGTACAAAATTGGCGAAGGGCAACAAGACTATGAATGGCTAAGGAGTGTCGAGATGTGGGCTATAGGGTCAAAGAAGCTACTTCTGACGTTAGGCCATTTATAACTTCCACCCCAGGAGCTTAAGTCCTAGCTCTAGCGATCTCCACTCCGTGCCAGCAGGCCAAGGCAAGCACGGAGGCGGGTTAGAGGTGTCGCTACTCCCTTAAGGCTTCACCACAAAGCCCCCCTGCGGGTATCATCAATTTTATTATCAATACGGAAATAAACAGGTCTCAATTAATCAAAAAACAACCTTCATAATTATTATTAAAATTTATCAAATTATTACCTAACTTTTGAAGCGATGTAAGTGTATCATAATATATGTTAATCTCTTATTATTATGCTATTAAAATCATAAGTGTAAAAATAGCAGCATATTTTGAATTCCAGAGATTCATATTATTTATTTTATTCCTGGAGTACAGTCTGTCTACTGTTGATACACCGGCTGATGATACACCTGATGGTTAGTGGTTACCGTCACCTATGGATATTGGCAATTCCAAAATTAATGTGCTGCCGACTTCGAAGGGGGACGGGTAACCTGGTCTCTGATGCCCTTAACTCAAGGTTGTAATAGAAATAACTTGTACACTAAAGGTGGTAGCCATGTAGACGAGCAAGTGCCCTGCCACTTGGCATGTTGTAAAACCGAATTCTTTTATTTACTTCATGTTTAAACTTTAAAATCTATTGTTATCATACTTATTTTATGGCTGTAATTAGTGTCGAAAGACTTAATCCTCGTTTTATTGCTCTGCGTCGAAGCTTGCCAGATGTGTGTGAACCCTTTGTCGGTATTATACACTTTAGTATAAAGCAATGCCCGAACGGAGGGGTGGGGCAGTCAACAGGCGACTACGATACGAGAAAGACGTTTGTAGTACTCTCGATTAGCGATATAGTAACGGACTTTGCGCGTGTTGAATTACGTAATTATTATTTGTATTTTGTTTTATACGTGTTTGGACAGTTCTAATAAACTCTATAGTGATTCCAACGGAATTCATTTATTTTTATTCAAGCCCTGTAGCTCGTAACAGTATACTACTACATTTATAGTATTGTTACGAGTTACAGGACTCGAATTAAAAGGCCGATGGAATTACTATAGAATTTATTAGAACTATACAAACCCGTATAACACAGGTACAAATATAACTGGACACAACCAGTACAAACTGCACGATTCAATAACATGCGTAAAGTCCGTCACTATGCAGCTAATCGAATGTGCACGTCTTGCTCGTATCGTAATCCTCGCTTGACTGCCTCACCCCTCCATTTGGGCATTGTTTTATACTAAAACTATACAATACAACACTCGACCGCGTGGACTGAACTTTCTAAGAAAACGTAACCCGCACACCTGCGGTCATAAACGAGTACAATAACAATAGGATGTTTTTCTAATTACAAATTTTAAACACAAAGTAAAGAAAAGAAGTCCAAATGCCGAAAGGCAATAAACTGCAGGTGTGAATTGGTCCTTTGTCGTCACTCGGTCGTAACACTATTTTATCTCTTAATGTAATGTACCAATGATTTTTTACCCAATAAATTAAAAAAATATTATAAATAGTTGAAAACATAAAATGATAAAATATCTGTTAAGAAAACTAGTTCAACCCATTGTACCTTTATCGTCATGATGGTAAGACGTAAGAGAGGACCTTGAGAAGGGTCTTCAACACCAGATCATATCATTTAATACCCCCATCACGATCTCATAGTCTGGGTCAAGGCTCAATTATAGTGTTTGGACAACACACAATTATTCTACGTACAATTTTAACCGCTGTACTCAAAGACGGATAATGAAGCTTTAATTTTAATCGGTGAATATAATGTTACGACCGAGGTGCCGACAAAGGCAAATTCACACCTGCATTTTATTACCTTTCCGGCAACAAAATAATAAAGTAGAGAGGGCTTAGTTAAATACATATTTCATTGTATTAGTTAATTAAATAGTATTAAACTCGCAACAATACTTGCATCATCTGCATTTTAGATAAAACATCTGTCGGCCATTGAACATATGCTAAGCACGTTCTTTGCTCTAATGTTTACGCAGTTCTATTAATTTATTATATTGTTACAGAGTTGCAGGACTCGAATTAAAATGCCGTTGGAATTATTATAGAGTTTATTAGAACTATACAAACACGTATAACACAGGTACAAATATAACAAATATAACAGGTACACAACAAAAACTTCCATCATCGGACAACCAGACGCACCGGCATATAATATGGTGGATATTCCACCTGAAGGTGGAATATCCACCATATTATATTATATAGTATAGTATATTATATATATATCCACCATATTATATAGTATTTTCAGGTGGTAGGGCATTTGCCCGACTGGATGACGACCACCCCTGGTCTAGAGTATTCCGCCATAACAACGTTGTGTTGTGTTTCGGCATTAGTGACCAGGTTCCAGGCTCCCTAAAGAGAGCAGCACCGCATTTGTAGCACCTTTGGTATTGCAAATGTCCATAGGCGATGGTAACCGCTGTCCATCAAGTGGGCTGTCTGCCTGTCTGCTGAACTCCTGCAATAAAAAAATAAAAAAAAATCCTATAAAAACGAAGCGCTTTGTATCTAGCTTCATCATACGCACCGCAAAGAAGTGGAACTCATTGCCGGAGTCTGTCTTCCCCGATACTTATAACCTGGGCGTCTTCAAGTCCCGTGTGAATAGATATCTTCTAGGTAAGCGTGCTACATCTTAGACCACATCTTTGCGCCACATAGGGCAAGATTGTGGTCAAACGCGAACCTATACTACTAAAATAAAAAAAATAAAGAAAACTTTTTCGTAATACCGAAAGTATCTAAAGTTCTACCTACATATTACCAGGCTACTCCGAAGGAGTAGCCTGGTAATATGTAGGTAGAAGTGGTATGCCGCCAATGTAACGTCCTGCAGTGCGTATTGGTGCCTAAAATGACGCATTTAGAAAGTCCCTAAAGAGAGATTTCGTTTACTCCATGATTCACATAGATGGCACTATATTTAGTAAACGGTTATAAAAAAAAATGCGATTTGAAAAGCAAAAATGTGTTTACATTAAAATTCTTTAATCAATTAATATTATGATTTATGGTGTTGGTGGCCTTGTTTTTGTTCAAATACGCGCCAAATTACGTACGATACGTGAGGTCTAATATATGTTTGAGCTTTTTAAATCAAATATATTCAAATTTAAAAATTCATATCATTTTAAGTTCAGTTCCACTGGATAACTTTTTTGAAAGTTACGTTTAATTAATGTGAGGAAAATAAGCATATTTTGTTCAAAATCATCCCTTTCCCTTTAGTTTTCCGTTTGACATTCATTTACAGAAACTGATCCTTAAAAGCTACACTATAATTTCACATAATGCAACATGTGTATTTGTTATTAAATCAACTAATTCGATTTTTGACAAGTGTAATTGAAAAAAGAAATGAAACTACTTTACTTTTCGGCAAAATTGACTTCGACACTTCTTCAAGTTTCTTACGCTATTTCGTATAGTTCATGCATTGGTCCACTTGAAAAATTCAAGTATACGACATGGGACCATCGTTATAAAATTTGACATTCGAGGCTGGCAACGCGTTGGCAGCATTTCTGTTTTTAGAAACTTCCATACGCAGCGATGACCACCTTCCATCAAGTTGACCGTAATGTATTGTTACTGTTTAAAGAGAAGAAGTAACAAGAAGGTTTAGCGAAAATATATAACACTGGAAGACATAGCTAAAACAAAAACGTGGTGGTTTATTCAATAGATTAATATATTAAAGATGGTTGAACTTTTGATATGAAATCTTTAAGTATCAATTTTTCTGTATAATGTCTTGTAGTCAACCAATCGGAGTCCGCTGCTGGACGTAGGCCTCCCCAAGTCGGCGCCACTTATTCCTGTCCTCTAATTTCTTCATCCAGCGCCTACTGACGACCTTGCGCAGGTCATTGTTCCATGGGGATGGAGGGCGTCCGACATTACGTTTACCGAGAAGCGGTCTCAACTCCAGGAATTGTTTGCTCCATCGGCTATCGGTCCTGCGGCAGACGTAACCAGCCCACTGTCACGTCAATCTGCTAATTTTGCAAGCTATGTCGGTTAACTCGGTTCTCTTATGGATATCCTCATTTCTCGGAGTCTTACGTTTTCAAGCATTGCATGATAGCTGACGAGAAGACTTGACAAAGCTTACAGAATGCTCCCCATCCCAACTGAATCCTCCTATTGGCTTTCCCTCAAAGTTGTGCCTCCCTATCTGTATTTTCTGACACTCCTAGAGGGGCGCCATCGATGTTTATCGGTCTCGCCATGACGTGTTCATATTCATGTCCAAATGCCGAGACCGACTTTTCGGGAAGATTCTTATAAGTTGCCTAGCATTTCGGCAAGTTCCTCCAAAGTCTCTGCAAAGACAAGGATATCATCATCGAAACTTCTGTATAATACTTATTTTAAATTCTGTATAAAATTTAGAGTGTAAAAGTTACGGTCGTGAGACAAATGATACCTACATAACAATATAATCGTTAGCATAACCATACTAACAGGTTTCCAAATATGTATAATAATTCAAAAAATATGTATTGTTTTGATGAAATATTAATTTGCAGTCACGTTTTTTTGTATACGATAGAATACACGTTTTATGACGGGAGTAATTACCAGATTTTAATAAATTAAAATGAAACAGGTTTTTTCATATGTTGATCGCATAAATATGAAGGTTAGAAGAAAAATGATATTCTATAATGCATGAACATTATAATATTTTCTTAAGTTTTCGCGACTTGTATACATAAAAAAACTACGTTTTAACGGTTTTAAGCGCGGTAGTTTATTTGATTTTTATTATTCCGACGTTTTGGCCACTTTTCAGTACCCCTGATCACGGAAGACAAAGATGTCAAGTGCCATTGAGTATTGTTACAGTTTTATTTACAACACGTTGCGAAACGGTGGTAAATTAAATTAGTCTCCCATATAGTAAATAATGACCACAAACAAAATTAAAACTAAATAATTAAAAAAGAACAAGGTGGCGATAGCCTAAGTAAAACTTTAACAATACCCATTGACATTTGACATCTTTATCATCCGCAATCACGGTTATTGAAAAGTGGCCGAAACGTCGGAATAATAAAAATCAAATAAATTACCGCGCCAAAAATCGTTAAAACGTGGTTTTATCATGAACATTGTTTTTCTTAGTGTCAATCTCCTCATATTTTACGAGTTTTTAATAAAGACCTCGCAGTAAGGATTAAGAGTACTAAAGCCTACGGCCGGACCCTGGCCGGTTGCTTGACTGGCTAGTTGTGTAACCAGGCTGGAAAATAAGTCCTTAGTTTTCCAGTTTTAAAAATTAAAGTATATTATCAGGGCATACTTCCCTCTGGGATGTATAACTTAGTTTATATTAATCTTATACTAATATATAAAGCTGAAGAATTTGTTTGTTTGTTTGATTGATTGCGCTAATCTCATGAACTACTGGTCTGATTTGAAAAATTCTTTAAGTATGAAGAAGGCTATAAGCCATATACACCAATGAAGAATCTGTCAAAACCGAGCGTTTTTGAAAACAAATTTCACACGGACGACGTCGCGGGCACAGCTTATATGTTTTAAGTTATATCAGATCGCCAAATGTAACTTTTGTCTGTATTAATTTATTACATGTTAATATTTCTTTCCAAGTACGTACATTCTCATAGAACATAAAAAGTTTTATATAGATGACGTTTTTAAATTCCGAATAACTAAACGGATTAAATAAAAAATCAAGTTATGCTAATATATGTAATCGCCGTACAAGATTTCTATAACAGGTGTTTTGATATAATTTTTACATAATTTATCTTGCATTATCCTGTTCTGAATAAGTTTTGCTAAAGGTCGATAACTTGTTCATCATTAATAAAAGGTAGGTCTGATTGACACTCTGATCTGAGTTTAAAATTCTTATTGTAACACTATTCCAAAGAAATCTTATTTGCTATTTAAGAATAACAGTTGTAGCAATCTCCCCAGCAACAAGGTTTGTTTTTTTATACGCTACATTTTAAAAACAGTTTTTTAGGTGAAACTTTAGAATCGTTGCGATTCAAAATTCGATGAAATGAAAAAAGCGACACTAAAAAGAGGTGTTTCATAATTTAAACACTATGCTCATAAAGATAGATTTCGAAATGTTTTGAAGCATTGAAGTTCATAAATAAAATTGAAACTAGAACAATTGTTTTCTAGTTTAGTTATCATAATAACAATACAAATACATGAGTAATACACGAAATTTTGCTTTAAAAAATAAATAAACTTTTGAGCTTGGTAAAAATAGTATAGAAATAATAAACCTTATAATTATCCTAATACTCCTGAAACTCTATATTTATCTCATTCTCTTGTAGGCTACTTTTTGAAGTTTCGCTTCTACCGTGTGTAAATCGCACACATACATTTTTTTTATAACGTGTATGCTTAGAGATGAATAATTATCGTAATCTCACATTATCTTTACAATTTATTACTACAATTAAAAAAAAATATTATCCGTCTTACAAATATACCTACTATTAGACGTGCCGGTAATTTATTATTCTTTTTCATAGATTTTTTATTGTTCATTTAAATTTTGTCTTACAGGTATGACCTTCAAAAAATGTTCTCCACCTGAATTTATTTTGAATAAAAACTTTTGAGTTTGAATTTTAGGGATCTCTAGATATTTTGATGAAATCAGTATGAAATCGTCGAAATCGTCATGTCCATCGATCCGTCTGTCTGTCATTCTGTCATTGTAAAGTAGGGATAGATAGTGTCTAATCTCCTGTTAGCAATAGTGATATTGTTCCCCGACTTTAAAAAAGATGTGTTCTCAATTAGTATGTATATATGTTAATTTTATTTCTTTTATACCAATTGTAGTTTCAAGAAATTACTAGTTGTGGTAGTTACATTTTTTTATAGCTTAAAAACAGCAGACAGGCTGATGGAACACATGATGGCAACTAGTTGCTGTCGTCCATGGACATTTACAAAGATCTGCTGCTGGCAGGCTGGCTGGGCTGGAATCTGACCAATAATGCCGGAACAACTCAGGGTTGTTATGGCGGCATCCTTTTAACCAGTGGTGGTAAATAAACAGACAAGCAAATGCCCTGTTATCTAGCTGTGAGTTATTTTGTCCCCTTTTACGACATCCTATTATTCGCAATTTGTCAGATTTATATTTTAATCTTTGGTACTCATAGGTTTTTGACATGACAACGTCTTATAATTCGATGGAGCCGGCTGCACGCACGAAAAAACATGACTCATGCGGCGTTACCTCGCTCTGAGGCGTTCCATTTAAGGCTTGAAGTGCAAGCGAGAGCGCGGAATGAGCGACAAAGAGGCACAATCGGCCTCCGCGTTCGGCAGCCTAATTGACATAATTTTATTTATGCGTACAAATAAATTTAACTTGATCAATTCAATTATGATTTCCATTTACCTCCTTCTCTATATCCATACAAAATATCTATCAAACAAATACAATTAAAATTTTCTTTTGAAAAATGAAACCATTCCATCAGTATCTTCTTATGACGTTGTCACGTTCAACTATCGTCAGTAAACGGACTTTACAGACAACTGTTTTTTTTAAAATTTAATATATAAACGAGACAACTTTTCCTAACAGTGGCCTATGCAAATTTTGCCACAAGCCAAGTCATTAGCGCAGATTCTATTTATTGTCTCTTTCAAACAGATCATGTTTTTGGATTCCTTGATATTACAATATCTTTTCCTTTGAACAGTGTATTTTGTTTTTTAGCGTCATTATTAATATTTGAAAGGAACTGAAGCATGTTTAGTGACTTTTTCTTTGCCACAACGCAGTTTACAGTCACATGCTAGCTTTCAAGAGCGTTAGTTGTTCTGTGTCGACATCCGCATGAAGACCATAATTCTAGGGGATATTTTCCGCCAAACATATATGTTTTGACAATATAATGATTAAATCTCACTGCATTTTTATGCGTGGGATTCTATTCCATAATACAGAGACAACCATCATCCACCATTTCTTTCGGTATTAAACCTAATCAAAGATACATACATACATGTCTTTTAAAATGCCTTTTTTTGGTAATATTGAATTGTTTGCCTTTTTTATATATCGCTTGGCAAAAGTGAAAGTAACAGGCTCTGGTTTTAGTTTCAGGTGAAATAATTTTGAAAAAAACTTGTTTTTTCATTTGTGTGTTGGGTTATTATTATCCGTTCATGCACTAATATTGAGTAGGTTTAAACATTTTAATATTGTAAGCTGTTTATCTTGCAATGAATAAAATTAAATATTTAAAAGCAAATAATATTTCTGACCGTACTTCAAAATAATGAAAATTATTTTTGGGTAGAAAAAGTGGGTAGAAAACGGAAACGCCATATGTGATTTAGTAGGTGGGTACTGAAACCAAAATGCTGAGTGCCAACTTCATTTCCAAATTGTGGCATACAATTTCTGTATAATTCACGCTGCATAATAACTCACGCCACCGATATATGATGAAAATACCAACGAGGCGGACGAAACGCTATTCTTCCACATTCATCATACGCATCGCTGAAGAATGGAACTCTTTACCGTCGTCTGTTTTTTCTGAAGAATACAATGTAGGTGTCTTTAAATCTCGCGTGAACAGGTATCTTCTGGGTAAGCGTGCTCCACCTTAGACTGCATTTCCGCCTGACATAAGGCGCAATGTCGGTCAAACGCGAACCTATTCATTATAAATAATAATAATAATAATAAAACTACGTTTTAACGGTTTTAAGCGCGGTAATTTATTTGATTTAGGTTTATCCGACGTTTCGGCCGCTTTTTGATTTAGGTTTATCCGACGTTTCGGCCGAAACGTCGGATAAACCTAAATCAAATAAATTACCGCGCTTAAAACCGTTAAAACGTAGTTTTATTATGTGTACAAGTCGCGAAAACTTAAGAAAATATTATAATAATAATAATTTTAACTATACTTTGTTATGTTAGAACTATTTTGTGTTGTGTGTGTGAGAAATAAATATTATCTTTCTTTCTTCTTTTTTCAGTCCATTCAATAGCAATCAAAATCTATATTACATTCGTGTGCGTCATTTTAGTGGCGTTGTTTAACCCGTTCTTTCATTCTCGTGGGTTATTCCCAAGCATTACGTATTTCCCGCTTTTATAAGTGTACATCGATTCTTGCCACGCGCCAGGAGTCCCAAAAAAAGCTAGACATAATTGAGAGACTGGTTTTTACGATATGATAATATAGATTATTTACATGATGCGCATGTAGTGTGTGTGCAATACGCTGATCGACGATGCCGGATTTACTCAAGAGCCATTGAGAACACGGCTTGTGTTGACAGACTACGTCGTTCGGGCATGGACTAGGCATATGTTAAAAACCATAGACGCATACATGCGCGGCGACTGGTGCAGTGGGCAAGTGAAAACCCGCTCATATTTGGGGACGGATGGTGTGCGTGCGACAGGGATGACACAGAACGTATTGACAGTTCTTTGTACATATTTAGAGGCAAATTTGGCATTGTGCAAGACGCTAATTGTATTTAAGGGTGTTGAATACGTTTTGTGTTTCTTAAATAAATTTAAGCAACCTTATGCAAGCGGCCCTTAGTCAAAAATCTTTATTTAGTATTTTTATACTTTTTAGTTTTTAGAAGGCGGTTTTTTTTAATGAAGTTTATTTTGTTACTTTTTAGTGTCTATGGGTAGGCTTACGAAAGGTGCCGCACGCCTTAAAAAAATATAGGTCCCAAGAAACGGGAACGGAAAATTTTCATAAAATAATGTTCATGTAATGAAAACTACTGGGCCAAACTATGTTAAATTTTTAGGGGACCAAATGGCAACTATTTCGCATTAAACTAAAGAATCACGTAAATCGGATCATAAATCTCAGCGTAATAGGGTACATACATGAAAAAAAATACCAAACAATTTGAGAACCTCCTCTTTTTTCAAGTCGGTTCAAAATAGGGTTAACACAGAAAGAGCAGCGGTAGACCGGTCACTGGGTTGTTCTTTCCGGAAAGCCTATGCCCTGACGAACGGATAGCCCTATCGTGGGCGTGTGATGACTGAAATAATGATGATAATCGAGGTAAAAATGGCGGCGGCATTTTTCAATTTTTTCAAGATTCAGGGCTGCGACGTCGCTGCCGCCACTTTTTTTTATTGCAGGAGTTCAGCAGACAGGCAGACGGCCCACTTGATGGAAAGTGTTACCATCGTCTATAAACATTAGCAACACCAAAGGTGCTAGGTGCTATGCCAGAACATAATTCTAGGTTATTATGGCGGCATACTCTAGACCATGGGTGGTAGCCATCCAGTCGGGCAAATGCCCTATCACCTGGCAAGCTACTAACTAAACTGGCAACTTAGCGCTTTCGGTGCAAGATAGCTTGATATTGTTATGAAGCTGGCAAAGAGGCAGTCCGCTCAGCTCATGGAAAGTGGTTACTGCCACTTAAAGACCTTTGCAATACTAGGGGTGACTACTAGGGGTGGGTGGTGGGGGGGTGATCGTTTTGCCAGATTTTAAGATTTGATAGAGGGTCTTTTCGTCGACCATCCCACAATGAATAGAATAGAATAAACCGCTTAATAAGTAATCACTTTCCATTAAGTGGGCTGTACCTGTCTGCTCTGAAATCCTGCAATAAATAAATAAAAAACATGTTAATATTATAATAACCAGAGGTAGATTTGAATATTTGCCGCACCTCTACAAATCGATACCCTAACATAGTTCACAATAATTTTTATTACATTTTTTTCAATGAATTTTTATTATTTGTGCACTATCGTCTTAATTATACAACCTTTGTTCCCAAAATTAATAGAGAGAAGTAAATAGTGAAGCAGGAGATCCATGGGTTTGCTTCTGCCGTAGCCAAAAGCGCTACTCAAATTATAGAATTTTTTTATGTAATTGGTTAAACAGTTTACATGTTGAAATTTTATTGTTGTTTTAATAAAAGTTATCTTATTAAGTCTTAGAATTTAAGTAAGACATAAAAGAACACTATCAGCCTACTCAGTCTATTGGTAAATCCGCCACGATAATAACATTTAGTGGTCAGTAGCAAATTTTTTTTTAATGGCAGCTCTCTAAGAGACTTCGGAAGCTGGTTATATACGAAGGATCCCATGGAATAGACAAATTTGCGCAATAATGCAGTAATTCAGTTTATAGAGCAGACTCTAAATTCATCGTAATTACGTCGAAAGACCTGCAAACGCTGAGTAAATAGGCGTCGATTAGTTTTTGCAAACATAGATATTTCAATTATATATAGAAGACCAAAGTCTTCGAGCAGTGCGTTCTCCCCGTCGTGACCTACGGGGCCAAGACGTGGAAACTGACGGTAGGGCTGGTCTACACATTTCATGTCGCTCAACGGGCTATGGAGCGAGATAGAAATGAGGATATTCGTAAGAGAACCGACGTAACTGACATAGCTCGCACTAAAATGAGCAAGTTGAAGTGGCAATGTGCTGGTCACGTCTGCCGCAGGAATCGGTCCTGATCGGCCGATGGACCGCCGACCTGCACCGGTACGCTAGTGTCCGACGATTTGGACGAGACAGTTATAGTAGAATTGAGTTCCAGGGAAGGTTATATTTTAACAATAGGCACGTTTGATCAGTGAAACTGCCTAAGCGTTGTATGCTGCGGTCAGGATTCGAAACTACGTCATTTGGGAGAGGCTAAGGCGTTAAACACTATAATAAGTGTTAAAATAAAAGTTTTATTTTCCTGTTAGAATTGATGCAGGAAATTTTTTATGATTAAATAATAGCTAGTTAATGTTCCAAATTATGTAACAGTGTTCAGGCAAGTAATAAATTTATGGTTTTTTCCTTCTATTTGCCACTATGAATCAATATGTATATTAGGAAAATTGGGTAGTTATTTAAGCAGATGCTTTAGTGAATTTAACTTTTAGAGATTATTTTGGTAACTATATAATAAAAATCTGTAATATTATATAATTACAGTATATATGTGTATGTATATATTTGTGTATATGCTGTATGTGTTTATGTGTACCTGTACTTATATATATACAATATGTATAGAGATGTGAGTTATTGAGTCAAAAGTATGGAGGTAAGCACTGAAAATCAGTGCTATGTCAGGATTTTTCTTTACATTTCGATGTAGCAAATGCTCAGTTGCCAGCTTTGTTGACTCAAAAACTCGACGTACAGGCCTTATTTTTTATTTATTTATTATATATATGTTTTTGTGTTTTGTGAATATTTTTTTTTGTGTAATATTTATTGTGAATGTATTGTGTTTTTTATGTATAGCGTCGTCTTTTTAAGTCAATATATATTTTGCCTTCTTTCTTGTTTTATAAAATCCTAAACATGCTGTGTTTGTAGTCAAATATACTATATAATCAACGGAGAACACGATGCATTTCTTAGATTTCATATGTGTATATCGGTTTGTTTGTTCGAGATTCACGTAAAAACTGATCGTCCGATTTCGATGTAACAGCAAATTTTTTGACTTAAATTGTGCGCTACTTTTAGTCCTAGGAATCCCGCGGGAATTTTTCTGGGAATGATTTAAAATTGCTAGATAAAATAACGAATTCTCATGTATTTTTTTTTTCTGATCGATAGCAAATTTAATTTAACAAAATGTGTGATATTTTATCCCGGGATTTCCACGGGAATTTTCCCGGGAGCGGTTTTGTAGTTGTTCGAGTGGGTAAAAATTAGTTTATTCCGACACTATATAACTATATAATAATTCGCAGGCAGACATACATTATATGCCCAAGTTAGGCAAGTTACGCTTGTGTTATGGGTAATATACAACGGATCACTCTGGGGCCGATCCCACACACCCAGACCATAGTAAATAACAGAGAATTCGTTTCTGAAATTGATCATACCAGGAATCGAGCTAGCAGCCTCTGCGTTGCAGTGAGGTAGGTCAGCAAAGGCTTATATGTAAATATATGAGTAAAAAATTAGCTTTTCTAATTTTTCCCTTTTTTGAAAGCTAGGCATTACTTGTCTTTGTTTATTGGAACACTTTAAGGGCCGATTGCACAACGTTTCTTAAATTTATTTAAAAAACACTAAACGCATTTAACACCCTTAAATATCATTAGTGTCTTGCACAACGCAAAATTTGTCCCTAAATATGTTTAAAGAACTGTCAATACATTTTGTGTAAAACGTATTTAGGCAGTTTAATATGATTAACTAATTTTATTTAAACGTGATCGTTATGCAAGCCGCTCTAAATGTACATTGTGGTTAATGACGGCAATCCGGGCTGCCAGGCTGGCGTTGCCAGGTTAATAAATACTGAAAGTCCGTTGTTATTCATGAATCAATATTAATTCAATATATATCGATTTGTAATGTATTTGCCATATAGAAAATATTTTGCGGTATTAGTGACGCGTAACAATCATAAAATACGTTCTTTGCGTGATTTAGATCACGTTTAAATAAATGTTTGTTACGGTCCCAAGCTACGGGAAAAAAGACATAGTGGAATTTGTCACTGGGACTGTGTAGTATGAATACTTTGTCACTTCTAGCCGGACAATGAGCTAAGTTCGGACCGGCGGGCCGCGAGCGTACGCAACAGATACTGCTGTATGGCAGCGGCCGGCGATTGTCTCAACCAACCTATAACCGTCGTTAAAATAATTATCAATTAATAAATGTAGATCAACTATGGCGACACGTTCGCTTCGCTTGCTCGGCTCATGCGCTTTGGTCTGAAGCTAACTTAACCTGACTGACTCTTTTGGTTATTAGTCGCGACCTTCGTCTACATTTCACTGTCATTATTCATAGTGACCAGACTTCTCAAGTTGCCCATATCATATACATAATATGAAAACAGCTGCTTTAAGCCTTCTGGAATAGAACGAACGCGAAACTTGTGTTCTCGTGTGGGCATACCCTTAGTCCATTCAACCACAGAGGTCATCAAAAGAAATGATGCATAGGCGAATGAACGGTGAGTATGCGTGGTTATGACAGCGTGTAGTCACCATTGGTATAATAGTCACCACAAAAAGACTCAATTTGTGAAATTTGATAATCATTCCCGATACCGCAAAATAGGTATCAAAAAAATTATATTTTGAAAATACTCGTCTTTTAGATAAATGACGATAGTTTTCGAACCGTAAAGTTTAATGTAGATCTTAGAATAGAATATACTTTATTGCAAAACATTAAGATACAATTCAAGAAGCTTAAGTACAGAAAACAATAGGCGGTCTTATCACTAAAATCAACTTTCAGACAACCTTAGGATGGAATAGAGAAAAATTGTGTAACATGTGGGTTTTGCAATATAACTAGAATAAAAAAGTATATATCGAGGGGTGAAAGGCTATTTGGTTTAAGCGACATTTTTGCAACTTTACAGGAGAGCGTTCTAAAGTTTAAAATTTTGGAAAAAAAAACATAACAAAAAAACTTCTTCAGCTATTTGAATGGAGTAAACTTTATTTAAATTCAATTAAAAGCATCGTGTTGATGATGCTCATACCAAATAAAACGGATCTTTAATTACAAAGATAAATGTCGCTTTATACAATTTGCCTTAAGCCCTTATTTTTCAGAGTATGGAAAAAAGATTTAAGTGACTTCATAACTACAATTGAATACAGGAAAAAAGAATTAAGCGACACTGCAGTATATTTTCAGAGTAAGCCAAAAAGTATGAAGTGACGTAGCCCAAAAATAATAGTAGCAAGCTATTTATCTCAATTACCGATTTAGATTAAAATGACTGGAAGCCTAATTTACTTATGTGACTTTATAGTACTGAAAATGTAACGTTTGATATTACATTTTTTTTACGTCTTATACTATCAAAGGCTCTTAAAACAACCTGGATATATCGTTATAGGCTATACAACATGACACTATATAACCACGGAAACCGCGCCGGGCCGCTAATATTGAATAAATAAAGGAATACATACATCAGTAAAAGTATTTATGTAGAATAATAATTAAGTAGAACAGTCTCGATGTGGGAACATCAAATAAAATTAGGTATTATTTATTCAGTATCACTTAAGATTAGCTGTCATAAAACTTACTAAAACTATAATTAATCACAACCAATAATTGTTAAACTTCAAACTAATAAAAACAAAATATAAATCACATACATACATACATACATAACTTCACGCCAGGTCTCTTGCGGGGTAGGCACGAACAACAGAGCGCCATATAGGCTTATTCTTACACACCTCACTTGCTTCTTTGACATTCATAACTCTTGTCATGCACGCTCGTCTGTTCTTAAGGCTCCTGACATCACCTTCTGCTAATACACGATCAGTTTGATCATGGAAGGTGTGTCGTGGCCTTCCGCGACTTCTGCATCCATCCACTTTTGCATTGTATATCTGTTTAGTCATTCTTTCATCATACATTCTTTCCACATGCCCGAACCACCGGAGCATTCCTTTCCTTACCTTCACCCCGACACTCTCTTTCAGACCAACTCTCTTTCTTACTTCGGTATTACGAACGCGGTCCGCGAGCGTCACTCCGCAGATTTTGCGCAGTGCACGCATCTCGACTGCGTTTACTCTACTTTCATGCTCTCTGTTCCATACCCAACTCTCGCTTCCATACGTGAGCGTAGGTACCAGCACCGCGTTGTGTATGGCAAGCTGGGCTTTCTGGCTGAGGTTCTTAGCGCCTAGAAGTTTACCTAACGCTCCATTCACACTATTCCCCAAATTTACTCTTCTTTCTATGTCAGCGGTGTACCTTCCATCCCTGCTAAAAGCACATACAAGATATACAAACTCATTCACTTGTTCCAGCATAACATCATCGACCATTATCCTTGCATTCGTTCTGGTTTCTTCTCTTTCAAACACCATAACCTTTGTTTTCTTGGCATTCAAATATAAGCCTCTCGCCTGACAGTCATCTTTCATCATTGTGACTAGTGTTTGCAGTTCTGATGGCGATTCGGCTAAAAGCACGGCATCATCCGCATAAAGCAAAGTGCTAACAACTAGATCACCCATCCGCACCCCAACATCCATCAATCTTAATCTCTGGAGACAGTTGTCCAGATATAGGATGAACAGCAAAGCCGACAGCATGCAGCCCTACCGGACGCCAATATTGACGTCAAACCAGGGCGGCAGGCTGCCGTCCACCCGCACGCATGCCATACAGTCCTCGTAAGTGGACTGCACAGCACGCAGCAATTGGCCATTGATCCCATATCCGGGCAATATGTCCCAGAGGTCCTTCCGCACAACCCTGTCAAATGCTTTCTCTAGATCCACAAAACCGCAGAAAACCTTCCAGCCCATAGCCAGCTGCTTCTCCACGATATTGCGGAGCGAGAAAACTTGATCCATACATTCCATTTCTGAAGCCCCCTTGTGCATCCCACAGTAATCCATCGGATACCACTCTCATTCTCCTTTCAATAATCTTCGCATACACTTTAGATGCTGTGCTGATCAAATTGATGGCCCTGTAGCTGGCGCACTCCATACGTGACCCCTTGCCTTTATACAAGGGCACGATGACAGCGCGCCTCCAGTCCTTGGGAACCTTTCCCGTCCTCCAGCACAAGTTGCATAAGGACAGGAAAGCGTCCCGGACGCAGGTTCCACCATATTTGATCATCTCAGCAGACACACTATCGATTCCTGCTGCCTTTCCATATTTCAGACTTCTTATCGACCATTCGATCTCTTCCAAAGTGATCTCGGATGCTGACTCCTCGAAGTCGGTCACAGACTCAGTCGTGGTGCCAGCATCCGAGATATTATCATACATTTCTCTAAAATATTCACTCCATCGCGCTAAAACCTCTTGTGGGTTAGCAAGAATGTCCCCGGCTTAAAATAAAAATCAAGAAAGAAAATTTGTAGTAACTATAAAACAGTCAATGCTTGATAATAATCATAACGCAGTTGGAAATAACGTATTTATTTATCATTTTATTCGACTGTATCCTCTACATCAGTATCCAGTAGGACATCTTTAGAATTGCAGTGTTGCAGATTTAAATAAATATGGTATCATGTGACATGAATAAGATGTATCATATTAAAATTTAATGATTGAACGACCGACTCGTATTTTTGTTAAAATTGAAAAAATGTTTCAAATTTCTTCACTTCATTTTATCGCCTGTATTAAGTGACATCCAATTAAAAAAATAATAGCAACAAAATGTTTCAACAACTAAACAAAATATGTGGAAACAAAACGACTATTTGGTTTAAGTAGCACCCTGCGTGGTAAATAGATGCAGCTGAAAGAGCTTAAGCGACGCTCCGTGTCGTATTTGGGTGACGGACAAATGGTTTAAGTAACATCACACCGTGTAATTAGTGGAAGTCAAATTGATTCAAGTTACACCTTAATAAAAATTTAAAATAGGAAAAACGCTTTAACTCTTATTGAATTATTTATCTGACGAAGGGTAATTGGTTCATGTCTCGGTTCTTTATATAATTGTATGGTTCAAGTATATTACAAAAAAAATATTGCAAAATCCACGTCGTATAATACACTGCTACTTTGGAAACAACAGAAAAATAGTATTGTTTCAAACGCCAAAAAAATGCTCTGATTTTAATGAATCCGGCATCATTCGACGGAGAAAAATTCGCTGATTCCGAATATGTATATAACTCAATATCGCCCTAGATGTCGCTTAAACCAAATAGCCTTTCACCCCTCGATATATAAAATGTTGAAATGGCAAGTATAATATACATAAAAAATAAGACAAAAATATACATATATTGATATATATATATATATATATATATATATAAATAAATAATTATTCAAGTAATATTGTATAGAATTACGTAGTTATAGAAGAGATAAAGATGTTATAACTTGCGTATTTCAGAGAAACAAAATGTTAATATTAATTAATTAACCATAAAAAATGTGTGTGCAGTTCACACGCAGTAGAAGTGAAACTTCAGAGAATATACTCACAGACAATTCTTCTCTATTTTTATTAATATAAATATAATTCCTTTACCCTACATCCGTCTACATATTATACTTGCAACTTCTCACTGTTTTACCTACTCTAAAATAATATTATTATCCGTTTTATTTCGGTCCATTGGACCTATGTTTAATCATCGTTCATATTGATTCTCTAATCTGTGTTGCCCAACGTAAAACTCGTATCTCATCCTCTCGCAGGGTTAGTCCTATTTGTGTTTATATCTCATTTTAGTACTGCTTTTTCGTTTCATCGAGTTTCAAATCGAAAAAATCCCACAGATCTTTATAAGACCCAGGAGGCCTTCTTTTGGCAAGGCCCAATTAAGGGTAGTATCTAAGACTAGCTTCTGCGCGCGACTTCGTCCGCGTGGAATTGTGAAAAAACCCCCGATTTCGAAACATTCTTCATTGGTGCACCGCTCCTATTGATCTTCGCGTGATGATATATAGCCTACAGCCTTCCTCGATAAATGGGCTATCTAACACAGAAAGAATTTTAGTAGTTCTTCAGGTTAGTGCGTTTCAAGCATGTATTAAGTAATAAGTTTATAAATTATCTATTGTTAATATGTATATATTTTTTCCTCTCTCCGGATGAACGGCATTATCCGAGCTTTTTGCTTTTTTGGGGTTTGTTTATATATATTTTTTTTATTTTTTTTTCTCTTTTGTGTTTCTTTATCTATTTTCTTCTATACTTTAATCTTATCAAAAATAATGTTTCTTAAGTCTATTACATCTCTTGACTACTAATTTTTACAGTTCTTACAAATTACTTAATTTTTATACATGTGTTATGTTACTTCATTATATATTCATTAATATATACTCAAGGCATAATGTATCTATCTTTACATACATTTTACTGTTGTTGCAAGCTTCTTATACTATTTACTACTTTACAATTCCTATTTATATATTTACTATCTTTACTTATGTATCTGCTTCTTAATTTTAGTTCTTATGCTACAGTCTTATTTACTATGTATTTTTGTTTGCTTTTGTATTATGGACTATGTTTACTTATCTGTAAAATATGTATATTTAAATTGTACAGTCCTACCTTTTTTCTCCTCGACCTATATCGCCAGATTAGTTAAGAATTTCTTTTGAGCTAGGTTGCCTGGAAGAGATCATTGTTAGCGATAAGGCCGCCTGTTGTTTTGCCAAAAAGTAATTTAATTAAGCATTTTGTTTTTGTAATTGTTTATTTTGGTGAGGTAAAGATAGGTAATAATTTCAGCTTAAAGAAAATGCAATAAAGTTGATTTTGCAAAAAATTACACTTATATAAGTTTGTTATGACGGGGACGCCATAGATATATACTTTCGCTAACATGGATTAATATATGATACATTTTATCGAATCGAAGTTTTCATGTAAGAAAATGAATAAATTGATTGTGATAAAATTTGGTAAGTTCGGGATACGAATGCAAATTTTACACGAGCAAATTTGCGTTTTTAATAATCTTTGGTAGTAAAAATAGCAATTATATTGATATACGTAGAAAAGAATATTAAGATAATTTAGGATTTTGGCAATGAGGTTTCTTGCAAAGTTATACAATTCACAAACACACAGAACGTGAGATGTTTCACATATTTTTATTTCTCGTTCTGACCGCCACTCGTTGTAAACAAAGTGTGAAGATAACCTCTTTTAAGCTGATCACCTTAACCAGAGATAATGTCATTACCAACAACAAACACAATTATGCAGAACATGTCGGCCTAACAAATTGGCTTGCATCCACACAGACTGCTGACACCAGTATAAAATTACACTTCACAGCGGTGTGTCCTATGAATATTGCATGAATAGGAGAGAATTCGATTCGTATAGAACTCACCCACTGAACATAGCGTTGACTACGTTATCAACAAAATCTTCGGTATCAGTGCGCGAAAAGAGACGAAAAATAAACAAAACACACCCGACAAGTCAGTACTCATATCATAAGCTCCGCGCGTCTCGCTTGCACCATTCCGCCGCGAGTCGTCCTAAGCGACGCACGTCCGCCACGATGATCGATTACGCGCGCCCGTGCGAGCAAAATATGTGCGAATTGTATTACAACCCGACGCAGCCGGTGCCCGCGCGCCTTGACGACTTCCAAGTCTTCAGGAAAGGCACAGCCTCACACATCTATGGAAACTATTACACCGCCGCCACATACGACTCCTACGCAGAGCCGGAAATCGACAATGCTGCAAATGTCTATCATACCCTGGTCTCCTGCAGAGAATATTATCGCGACGACTGGAAATATAAAATTGTATTGGATTGGAATGAAGATGACACGGTCTCCTGGATGATCGACACTGTGCAGTGCATGGGAATCAATGAATACGAAGTCCCGTTCCACAATTTTAGAGTTTGTGGAATGGAATTGCGAAACATGAAGAGGGAAGATGTCATACAGAGATTTTCACATCCAAATATCGATCCTCTTTCATCGAGACGATTGGGCGATATTGTTTTTGACAAATTGCATGCCAAAATAAACGAAGATATGTTCCGACAGTCTTCGATATTCCGCTACGCTGAGAGTGATCCATACCAACATAATGAGCAGACTGTTTTGGATTTAGACTCTTTGGATCACAAGAACAGACTTTACACATCAGATTACAAGCCAAATGACAGTAGTCTACTTGCCAATTGTGACTCAAGCGATGATGCAGAAGATGTATTTAGATCATCCCCAGAGTATTCTTATGGGAGTGATGGAAGCAAATCAGGGGATGAAGATGACAAAAGGAAAATGATGAAGCGACCACCGGGAAGGCCGAAAGGTAGTGGTAGGAAGACATTGAAGAGACCAAGGAGTGTTTCTGTCCCAGAATTCTTGAGGAATTTACTTTTGGACCCGAAATTTTGCCCATCTATCATCAAGTGGGAGGATCACGTCACTGGAAAATTCAGGTGAGTTTAACTTTATCATTAAACTATTTGGGGACATACATCTTTGGGATAACCGACCAATCAGCATTATTGTTTTGATATATTTGTGTGTTTTGATATCAACTTTAAATAAATTTCTAACATTTTAATTAGATTCCTATTAGCATTTTTATGATATTTTCAATGCCTGATTTTCAAATTTCGGATTGATTGTGGACTAATTAATTAGTGGTAATTTATCTAACGAGCAAAGTTTACAATGAAATTACTCTTTAATTGTTGCGGTCTGTTGCCTTTTCAAATATAAATATTTTTAATGTTTGTATATTATTTATTATTTTAAATTAATTAAGCATTTTGATAGAATGTTTAACCTTTCTGCATATTCGATACTGTTGTGTTTTGAATGCTGCTTCTGCGGTAATATTTATAAATCTCTAAGAAGCACAACACAGATCATTTGTTCGGTTACTCATCCATTATTTATCAGGTAACTAGCACGTGGAAGCACACTGGTTAACAATAAACTATATTGTAGCCACTGACCTATGCACGATGTATGTCTCGAGCAATAAAAGTATAATGTAAAGATTTTATGCTATTACTTGAATTTACATTAAATATTGATATTACTGGCCTTTATGCTAGTGTTTATTATTTTAGATGTATCGTATCACTTGTATTTTCAGATTAGCTTATGTATTCTTTCCATATTTCTCTTTCCTGGTAAACGTCCTGTATAACCACAAATCGTCCTAACCTTTCACACAATCTCTTTATAGTTCTAATTCAAATCTACCCTATTCCCACTGAAGAGGGCTTATTTGATGACTTACACATACTTTAAGTCATTTATTACATATAATCATAAATTTAATATTCTACTGGCTTTTTGATAATCGAGAACTAACCACATTGGTGGTCGTAAAGAGACTCCAGGTGTCCTAGAAGTGAAATAATGGGACTATCCGATAATATTTGAGATTTTTAAATATTACAGTTATAAATAAACAGAAAAAGGTGAAAACTAGTATTTCTAGAGTTTTCTATCACATTGAAATAAGTAAATAAATAGTTCTTCCAATGAACAATCACAGATGAAAAGTCAGCGAAGTGGTCGTGAACTACCATAGTTAGCCTATTAACCTTTACTTGCTCACATATAGTTTGAATATAAATTTCATTAAACTCCCTATGAACTTGAAATCGAAGATCATCACGTTTACACTTTGTTAGTAATTTAGAAGTATGTGTTGTTGTAATACTTGTTAGTATTTAAACTCTAGATACCTAAGATTTATTATTTCTTATGCAACTACCTTTAAACAACACCAATCAAACAAATGACCGAACTAATACAATCGTCTTGATATGGACTAAGCAATTAGTTGGATACATAATTATCTGATTTCCATATCTTGGGTGCTACGCAGATCTAGACATGAGGGTCAAAACAATTTAACCTGTAAATATATATATACATGATGAGTCATAGATAATTGTTTTAAACATTAATACTTGTATTTAATTAATTTATTATCACTAGTAGATTCTTGAGCAAATGTAGGTTTTGTGTTATTGAAATTAATAAGAGTTGAGATTCAGAAGTTATCCACGCTCGCTCCTTTATACAATACGTGAACATAGCTTGTTCTATTGTATAGAATAAACTCTCTCCCGCGGTTTTCTCAAAGCGCTAAAATATGGGGTTCTTCAAAATGGGCATAAACAGATAATTAAAGTCTCAACGAGGTAGATTCTTACCATTAGACCCGTTTGCCAGTTTAAGTACAAGCATACACAAAAAATAATTAAAACCAAGTATGTTTAATGAAGGCTTAAGTTGTGTACCTAGATATCTCAGTATCAAAATAAATCTGATAATCATGTATAAATTTTCAAACATTTCAAACAAAACTTTTTCTTCAATATGCACGTAAGTTATTTACATTTTCTGGAAATCTAGAGATTCCAAAATATCAAAGTTGTGATTGGATTGTAAACCTATGGATGTGCGGAGAAAATTTTCAATAAAATCTTTTGAACTTACCTGATACTAAGTAATCACATAATCCCATATTCATAGTTAAAATAATCGCAACAATAACAGTTGCTGTTTTGATGAAACAAACAGCACATCAAGTGCATCATCATAGAATAAACAAGCGACCTTAAATATTTTTTCTCGTTATTGAAGTATTCAAGAAATCCTTGACTGCAGCCAATGAGTTTATGCTGCTTTATTATCATTGGGTATTTGTTATTTAAATTACAAGCATAATTCTCAGTTTTTATAATCGATATCTCTTATACCATATAAATAGTTTCTACTAAGTCAGATGATGCTAGAAAAATCTAGTGTCTTTAGCTTAAATGACCATCATGTTGCATACGGTTGCATTTGGAGGGTCAATATCGGAATCGAAAAATTGGAATTTGTAATACTTAGGCTTTGCTTTCTTATATTTTCTTCTTCACATTGCTCAATTTTCGACGTCACTCATAATGATATCCAGCGTTTCTTAAGCTTTCTCTTCAATTAGGGGCTGACTTGTTCCGCCCATACTCAGCCGGTTTCGTAGTTAACTTGCAGCTTTTCTATGGCTTATATGTATGTATGTATGTATTAATGTGTTTTGTTTATAACTAACGAAATAACGACGATAACGAACTAATATGAAAACTTGTCAATTGAAGCTGCGTATGTTATGAATTTCCAATTCAAAAAGGTCGAATTAGAAATCAACTAATCCTAGTTCAACCAGTATTAGACATCCATAATTTTTAATGTCGAATACTCTTATTCATATTAAGTTAGAGTAAGTTTGTGGGATTCTTAATGGTTCTTAATGAAGCCTTAAAACTTACTCTAACGTAAATTTTGACAATATTACTTAGGAAATATAACTATTCATCCGAATCTGTTTCTCGCGATGCTTATAAGCAGTCTGGGTATAAAAATCTCGGTTGGATCTCGCTTTTAGATAAATGTGTTTTATTCTAGACCACAGCGTTTAGTGGTTTGTTTGTGGTTTAATGCAAATTTAAACCATAATAAAAAAATATCCACCAATACAATTTATCATTAATATGAAACCTAACCTAACGACTCCAATCAGATGAGATGAGAATGTTGAGATGGATTTGTGGTTCTTACAAGAATGGATAAGGTGATAAATGAGTACACCAAGGGATCTTTGAAAGTGACCGAAAAATTGAGAGGAAGAAGATTGAGGCAGTATGGGATGTAATGAGGAGGGATAAAAGTCACGTGCCAAAAAGAATATTAAACTGCAAGATTGATGGATATAAATGTAAAGGTACACCAAAAATGCATGGATTGTGTGATTATGATTTGTGGTATGACGTATGACAGAATAGAGGAGTATAAAAAGAAAATACATATTCTGCCGACCCCAAATAATTAGGAGAAGGTTAAAGACAAGAGCGATAAACCTAACCTTTGATGATTACCACTGAACTAATGTAGGATCAATAATCCAGAAATCTAAAGTTATAATATTAATTAAATCAAACGTAATGGAGTAACATTATAATGATGTGTAAGACATACCTCAAATTCTTTTTTGTATACATGCAAAGTGTCAAACTTTCATTTCCTTATTATTATTATGAAATATTTATCTTATCTACGTGCTTATTAAAAAACGTCTGTGAGACGTCTGGGTAAAGGACTAAAAGGTGTGTTTGGTATGAAAAAAAAAAGCATTTTCCTCTATTTGTGACACGTTTTTGCTGTTTTATCATAGGTCGTTGTGCTGTAGTAGGAAAATGTTACAAAGAAGCTAAGTCGGAGTGAAGATTTCGACTAGTTCATGACGTCTGTTTCCCATCTAAATCTATGTCTTATTGAAATATTCATAACTTTTAAGTAATTTTTATTTGGATTTTGTTTTACAACCTTTAACATTTATTGCTTCGACAGGCCCTTATTCGACAGGACTACTTTACCACTCATATTTCAATCATTTCTAATTCTTCTTTTAATTCAGTTTTCGCGTTATGTTATCTTTTATGACATTCCTTGCTGGTAATATTTTAAATATTACCTTTTTTTGATAAAATAGTATTGAATTTCAAATGTTTATTGATGGAGAGATGACAGCTAATCAAATTTGAGTAGTATTTCTTCAGTTTTACTACATGATTATTTGATTTTGATTTCAGTATGTAACGGTAAATAATAGAGTAGATTAAGTAGAAACACATAACTGAGCAAAAACAGAATCTGAAAAAAAATCTGTATTATTTTCTCTTAGTCATTAAGATCTTTTGATTCTACAATGTCCTTGATTTGAAATACTATATAATCTATTGGATGAATGGGTTGAAACAGCCACTTTTGCAGCTTCCTATTACGGATATACGGCCAAATAATGTGAAACTTTCTACCATGTCTTGCACTAACCAATATATCTAGACACGTGTTAATTTCATTAAGCGATTCTACAAAATTTCAGAAAGTACTTGATATTTTTTTTGGCTTGATCTTTATAAACTTGTTGCAGGGCCATTAATAATATCACCATAGCATAATCCAGTTCTTGCAATGTTTGTTGTTTTATCATTCGCCTTAACCTTGTTGTATCGACCTTGCTCACTTCACACGTTGATTGTAACTATAAATTTAAATTCTTAACCTTAAGCCTGTGAATTTAAAGTTGAATTTTAATCAGTTTCTCTTTAAGACTCACCATTGCTCGTATATTTTATATCGTTATTTGGTTGTTTGATTATGGACTCTACTGGTTCAAATTTAAAGTTGATATTTATTTCTTAGTTTCATTCTAACATACACCGGTGTTAAACACGTGCTTTAGGAGAATCAATTTTATTATCTGTCACATAGTGTATAATTTATTTGTGCAACCTCTAAGTGGTGATTGTCGATTGTTCACAGATGAGTAAAGATTGTGTATTTAGTTTTTATGCTGTACAGGGTTTCATCAACAAGTATGTTTTATGTTAATTTATTTATACAAAATAGTTGACATAACTATTAGTATATTTGTATAAGAAATTTATTAAATGCATTTATTTCAATGAACTCACTGTCAAGCTTGATGAAGCCGGGTTAAGTCATTACTGTACAAAAAATTCCAAGAAGTTAATTATGATTAAAAACCTCCTTTTAATTAAATTTAATACCTAATTATAAGTTTCAACGAAAAGTTTAATATCAAATACATATACATATAAAGCAGTGACGGATTTAGCAGTAGGGTGAGTAGATCAATTTTTGTCCTGTGGAAATTTAATTGACGGCCTTTGTGGTTGAGAGGGTTAAGCCTTTACCGGCTTACCTCACTTCAATCCAAAGGTTCCGGGTTCGATTCCTGGTATGGTAAATTTCGGAAATAAATTTTCTCCGTTATGTACTATGGTCTGGGTGTATGTGATCATCACGGTAGTCCGTTGTATATTACTCATATTACAGGCGTAACTGCTTAATTTGGAGATATAAGATGTATTTGTTTGTCTGACGATCATTTAAGACAATCCGCAAGACATTAAAAAACCATTCTAAATATAATATTTGTCAAATCACAAAAAAAAAACAAAACCATTCCTACTATTTGGGATAACTTTCACACATTATAAATCTATCCCTTTTCTGGGATGAAAAGTATCCTATGTCCATTCTCGGATTCGAAAATATATACATTATACTAAGTTTCATACAAATCGGTCCAGTAGTTTTTCCGTGAAAGCGGAACAGACCGACAGACAGAGCTACTTTAGCATTTGTGTGTGTTTGAAATTCATGTTATCGTCATAATTATTTAAAGCTATTATTTAAAACAAAAACAAATTAATGTATTTATATTGCTTTTAGCACTAAGGCCGCCTGTTGTTTTGCCAAGAAGTATTGTAATTATCTAATTATGCATCTCGTTTTTGTGTTTGTTTATTTTGGTGAGCAATAAAGTGTTAAACTATCTATATTTCCTACGCTCTAAATGTTTAATTTTTTACAACTGAGGACATTGGAAAAACTTCATGGTCATACCATAAGGACAACATAAAAAAAACAATTTTTTGTCCACGCTATACGGGTTCTTAGTTCTTGCCAAAATCAAAATACTTATACAAATTACAAACACACACTCGAAACGCGAAATAAGCGGTTATCGTTGAATGATTACAAAAAAACGAGACGAGGTTACGGAAGAAAAAACAAACGCACGTATAAAAAAGATGAATAGGTAGTTTCAAGAATGTTGTTGTTCTGTGGGATATTTCATATGAGCCACGCGCAGAAGGTTTGCCGATGACTACTGACTATGATTGTATTACTTACTCGCTTTGAAATTACTTCGATACTCCCGGGATAAAAAGTGGCGCAGATTGGCGATTGGCGATCAATGAAAACTGCATCGAAATCGGTCCAGTAGTTTTATCTGGATACCGAACAAACAGACTAGGGATCTCGGGCAATTTATTATTGCATCGTGTTGTCGTTTATATAGTCTATTCCAGTTTTTTGAAGTGAAACTTCTATATAGACGGGGGTCTTAAGATTTTTTTGTCGCGTAAAAGCGTCACGGCCGCGTGGAGGGGCGGCATAAATTTAGACTAGATGTGGTGAGAGGCGGCATAATTTTAGAGCAGCCTGTGGATGCGTTTTTTTGGTTCCGGATCGAATTCAGTTTTTTTGTTTTTTTAAATTATTTACAGACATGACATTTTTAGATTTTTACAATAATACTAGCTGACCCGGAAAACTTCGTACCGCCTCAGAATTAATAAATAAAACACGTTGATTTCTGAACGACGGGACGAACATCAAACATTTGACATTCACACAAAAAAAAAAAAAAGGAACTTCACTTTGAAATTTTATTTGATTTCTGAACGACGGGACGAACATCAAATGTTTGACAGGTAGGAATAGTTTGTAAGGGAAAGAAATTTCGAAATTGTTGTTTTTACTATATTCCAAGCGTTTTTTTCATATTTACTCACCTTTTAAACCTTCCCTGGACATACACAAACAATTTTAAACCAAAATTAGCCAAATCAGTCCAGCCGTTCTTGAGTTTTAGCGAGACTACCGAAAAGCAATTGATTTTATATATATATAGATAGATATGTAACTGTTTTGTGTGCAATAAAAAATAAAGAGATATTAATTTGATAAACAATATCACTTAAAATAAACTAACAATTAAATAACTCTGAGTGTGGTTTTCAACATCAGTCTTGTTGATCATGGTAACCATAACAAAAAATTCATCGTGCAATATTCTAAACATGTTATTATTGTTTGTTTATATTATATGCGAAGAAAAAACTGCAAACGAGTTTATCAAGATTATTGGCATTGATGGAGTACATAAAACCCTAGTATGGTCATAATTATAACCAATCACATGTTATTATATACACGCCTTGCATGTTAACGACTTATATGTACTGGCGAAACATCGTATGTGTTGCCGTGGCGACGAAATGTTTCTCAGTGCAACGGGGCCCCCAAAAATACGTGACGGCAGTGCCATCTTTTTATACGTATATTCGTTTTTTATCCTACAAAAGTGACTATCGGGATTTAAAATACCCTAAGTGTTGACCTGGAAAATAAGTTAGCCGTGTCGAGTTGCATTCAAATCTGTTCAGTAGTTTTCACGTGATTCTCTTGCAAGTACACAGATAAAGATTCTAAATATTGTATAGTAGCTGTGCGACGTCGTCCGTGTGGAATTTGTTTTCAAAACCCCCCAATTTTGAAACATTATTCATTGGTGCTCCACTCCTTGCTCTTAGCGTGATGATATTTAGCCTATAGCCCTCCTGGATAAATGAGCTATCTAACACTGAAAGAATTTTTCAAATGAGACCAGTAGTTCCTGAGATTAGCGCGTTCAAACAAACAAACAAACTCTTCAGCTTTATATATTATTATACGATTCGGAAGACGAAGATTCGGAATTTGCTGGGCCGAAGAAGCACCCTGATTTATCCTTTTTTTAAATTCATTATACATATATGTGTATACATACATACATCTTCTGTTACTATCGTAATATCTATATGGTAATACTTACGAATATGGTAATTAATTAGGTCTATGTGTGCATGATTAATTCTTTAATTTAACCTACCTAGATAACATAAACATAAATTGTAAAAAAAATCATATAAAAAGAGCGGGCGTAAAATATCATACAGTTAACAAAACTACGTTTTAACGATTTTAAGTAATTTATTTGAATTTTATTATTCCAATGTTTCGGCCATTTCAGTGTCCGTGATCACGGAAAACAAAGATGTCAAGTGTTAATGAATATTGTTAAAGTTTTATTTAGCCTACCGCCAACTTGTTCATTTTAATAATTTTGTTTATGATTATTTATTTATATTAAACTAAGAACCTTAATTAAACAATAACATTGAAAAAAAATATCCACGCTGTACGGCAATGCTGATTCGTTCGAGCATTCTGATCACGGGAGGTATCAAAGAGTTTCTTACAAATTTCTTTGAAGAAACCTGGTTATTTAAAATCTAATTATCTAATCTTAAAGAACCCCGGAAATTATGCTTTATTTTTCATGGGAATCTATATAAAAATAGCGGTAAACAGCCACGTGTATCCCGACCGGAAGCGGAAGCCGGCCTTGGCGGTGCGTAGCAACCCCGGAAGAAAAAAATCTATAATAGTACGTAGGCACTGCCGGGGTGGTTTATGGGGGATGGGGGTGCGCCCGCCCTAGTTCCCCGACAAACGAGAGCACTTCTCAATGTGCTAGGAGAAAAATTAAGGAAATTATCAAACTTTAACACAAAATTCCTAAACACTGTGGCTTCATTACATCTTTCCACTCTAACGAATTTTTTGAAAGAAAAATGAGAGATATAACACTTGCATACATACATATTATCACGCCTGTTACCTATGAGAGTAGGCAGAGACTATGGATCTCCACTTGTGACGATCTAACAACTTTCGCTTCATCTACTTTCCTTGACCTCTTCATACATGCACGTTTATTTGAAATGCTTTTTACCTGACCTCTCTTTAACATTTCTGCTACTTGATCATGGTGTCTCAGTCTACCGGTAGCAACTCTATCATTCATAATGCTGTCATACACTTAAAAAGATTTACTGCCTCGAAAAAGACGCACTATACAAATAGAAAAAAAAACAAAATATAATATATTGTACACCAATATGATAGAGAAAATATACACAATAAACTTAAATACTATAATAGCTAGGCTTAATATTAAATATATATTTATACAAGGAAGGAAAAGAAAGTTAGTAAAAAAAAACTAAAAACTATATGACTATGTACATATGTATGTATTAGTATATTTATTTCTTAAATTAGTTTGAGTATTTATGTATCTATTGCGTTTTTCCTGCACCACCCCTGATTCAAATTTCTTTCATTTAGGTTGCCTGGAAGAAATTGTTTTGAGCGATAAGGCCCCCTATTGTATTGCCTAGAAAATATTGTAAATATGGTTTGTTTTTGTTATTATATATTTTGGTGTGCAGTAAAGTGTTATCTCTCTCTCTATTATAAGTATAATGAGTGGCCTTATTGATTAAAGCAGTATCTTCCAGGCAACCTTTGGATAGGCAAGATCTTATTGCAATTATAGCATTGGGGTGCAGTTGAAGTAGATACAAATAACAAGACATAATAATTATATTATACATATATGACTATAAAATATTATATTACATTTGTAACTAATACTTTATTGTTCACCAAAATAAAAAATTACAAAACAAATGCATAATACAATACTTCTTGGCAAAACAACAGGCTTAATCGCTAAAAGCGATCTCTTCCAACCTAGCTTAAAGAAATCTTAACTACTCTGATGATGTAGGTGAAGCGAGTGGAAAATATGTACGTACATATACATACAAAGAAACAATAAACACTATACAGTTAGATAGTTTCTTTACATGTCTGTTGAAAGAATGGATAGATCTACCAGATCGCACCATATAATATAATAAATTTTGCAGAAAAAACAAACTTGATTCACAAAACACAAAAAATACAAAAGTAGGTTTTTGTATGTAGAATTTTTAGTCAAGCCGGTTGGCAGCTTAGTGTTATGTTGTTATGTTGCATCAAAATTTAAAAGAAAATCCCAACATAGCGCTTTTATACAACTATGTTGAAAATCAGACATAGGATATGTAGATATAACAAGTGCATACCTGTTATTCCGCCCTGAAGAAATAAAATTTGGAACCAGATTACAACGCCACCTACCGGGTCCAATTGTTCATCTAATCCATTCTCGAATTAACCTGAACACACAAACCACTTTATCGAAATCTGTCCAGCCGTTTAGGTGGAGTTTAGTCACATATACATAGAAGACTTTTATGAATATGGGGGATTTATTTTATGATATTATCCCGTTGGATGAGGGGACGCACCACTGGCGAGAGCCTATGGTTCAGTCGTTCGACAGGGGAGTACAAAATAAGACGACGTGTGTTGTACTCTCTATGTAATTATTGTTTAATTAATTTAACATTAAACTTAAGACTATATACAGGCTGGAGAAGTGTTTCTTTGGAGTAAAATTTGCTATCTATGTTATTTAGAGTACTTGCCCTCCAGGTGGCATTGAAAAATTCCAGCCTGTATATAGAAATCCTAACTGCTACGTGAAGCTATGTAAAACCTAAACATATTCTTAGTAGCATCTCCGAAGGTGTTCTGTTTTCTGTATTGACAGATTTTGGTACGTACATAGACAACTCAGTTTTAACCTGAGAGTTTCTTCGATAACATTTTCGGAGTGGTCCGAGGAACTGTTTGATCTGGTGCCAACGCCTCATTTTTACCACCACACCGCTCGCGGTCGACGGGATGTTCACCCCCATTTCCTGGACCTCCCACGCTCAACTACGCAGCGGTTCTCTAGAACGTATACACCGCGTACAACAATGATCTGGAGAGAGCTTCCCGCCGAAGTTTTCCCATGGGGTCGTTTAAGAACGGCTTTATAAATTTTTTTAGAGGCCGGTAACCCGTTGGCAATGCCCCTGGTGTTGCGAACGTCCATAGGCGACGGTAAACACCTTCCATCAAGTGGGCCGTCCGCCTGTTTGCCTGCTTCAGGCAATAAAAAAAGTTAATTATTGCTAATGACTTAGTTCTTCCATAGACGTGACGTAACTCTATATAAAGATTTATTTAATTTTATTCCTGAAATCATCCCATTTATCGGGATGAAAATTCCCTCCATTCCCCGTTCCCGGTATTGAGACCACACATATGCCAAATTTTAGCGAAAGTGTTGACACTTTCCGTGAAAGCGTAACATTTGTAAGAATATTTAATTAATTTTCTAGAATATATAATAAGCTTTATTTATATGTTAACGTAATATAGGGAAGGAAAAAATACCAACTCCATGAAAAACAGAATATTTCCATATGACCATTGTTATGTGGTTTACATATCATATATTTAGTTAAATTGGATATTCCATAATATACGCTTGTTATTATTAATATATGATTTTTCCTTATGCCACGAAGGCATTATAGCCACCTGGTGGTAAGTGACAATAATCGTGGACTCTGAAAAGCCAGTAAATTTTCAATGCCTTATTTAAATTGTGTAGGCACGGCAATAAGCAGGACATTGGCAAGGAAAACGGGGAGCAAGAGTGTGTTTTTTCGTCATGATAATTTGGGGCCTAACGCGGCCGATTTTGGAGTTATTCACACGTATCTAGTATACTGGTAGGCGTTAGATATAGCATAGAGTTGCACTTGACTTTGATACTTGTCATATTTGGAATACGAATCTGCGAAAGTGGCCGCTTTAGTCCTCCCGTTATTTAACTTTAGATTAACTATAAGACTTGTAAATATAAGTCATTAACTATTGTTAATACACTGAATAACAACACAATCGCTGTGTTGACGTAATTAGTTAAAAGGTAAATAGAGGCAGAAATATGAAAATAATTAAATTAGAATTTTATACATTAACTTACACTAGTGATCGCCCATTGGTTTAAATGCGACCATAAATAATTTAAAATATAAGTTTATTAAGGTTCATTTGTCAAAGACTATACTATATTCTATAATCACAGATTTCGCCAAGGCTACACTGTTAATTTGACTTGAATAATGAAGAAGTATATATGCGAGTGTGTGTATTTTTTTTTATTGATTTAATGCATCATCTTAAAAAAAAAATTGCATTCTGCACTCCTTCTCTATATCAACTATAAGTGGTCAAATTTCATATTCATTCATGTATTAATATAACGACGTATACATTATCACGCCTGTTTCCCATTAGGGGTAGACAGAGACGATAGATCTCTACATGCAGGAACCTTGTAAACATTTTTCGCTTCGTCGACTTTCATTAACCTGCGGGAATTTTAAGTCAAGCGTGGATCATGTTGTGGGCATATCCTACTGTATTATAAAATATCTCAAATAACCCAAATTCGCATGCGTGTGTTTCCCAGTAACTAAAGACGATCCTACCATAAAGCCTTTCCTGTTTTGCTTAATACTATGTTTTCAATTAAGACTATATATAGATGTGCCAATTTTACTTTGACAATTTGAGCTACTTTTAATTAGGTAATAGTTTTATCTTAATAAAAAATATCACACTCTTCATAGTATCTATAATATGTGAAGCAAAAACACATTAAAAGTTTGTGCCCCTTTTTACGAAAACTGCGCGGACGGAGGAGTATGAAATTTCGCACACTTGTAGTTTATATAGAGAAGGAATGCCGAATGCTTTTTTTTTAAATAATTGTGCATAAAAATACATTAAATCCATAAAAAACATTACACACACTATCATGTATTTGACACACACACACGCATATATAGGTACTCTTTTGTTTATTGTTAAAGTCAAATGAACAGTGTAGCCTTGGCGAAATCTGTGATTATTGAAGTGTAGACTTTGACAATAGAACCTTGAAAATGTTCAAAGTTATAATTTAAATTAATTATGGTCAAATTTCTACGACTATTTCTTTTATAAATTTATAATACATAAAAAATAACGAATAATAAAATTACATTTAAAGTAAGTTAAATTTCTAGTAGTTCATAAAGGGCCGGACACACTGTATGAAGAGTTTGAAACAAAAGATGATTTTTTAAATTTGTTATGAAATACATATTTACACCCATTGAAACGCACCTTTAATTATTTCGCATTGAATCAGGATTGTAACTAGTTACTAGCTTATTGCATAATGTAGATTTAAGGGAAAACATCCTATTATTAAACACAAACAACTTCCAAGTGCCTTTTATTAACAACATTGGTTATCCGTGTTGCCAGATTTACAATTGAAAATTACAGGACTAAGAAATATTTATTATACTGAAAAACATACGGACAAAGTATCATAAATCATAATAAATTGCAAAGAACTTTTTATCTAAAAAATTGCAAATTGCTCTTGATTAAAAACCTATTTAAAACGATTGGAAAGACATCATATTTTTTTGTAATTGTTTATTTTGGTGTACTAATAAGTGTTATCTATCCATCTACAAATATAGCATATATTTTCATGTTTTAGAGATTTATCGACATAAATTATTGCGTTTAAAATCACTACTTTAAAGTTTTATTTTAAACTATGATTTATCGGATTACTTAGTTTAAATTTTTTGAATCTATTCATATAATAAAACTGTAGAGGTCGAACTTCTGTACAGTGAAATGCTATAAACCGAGTCAGGGGGATGTAAGAAGTGAAATAGAACTAATTTAGATTTTTTCAATTTTTTTTGTTTCTGTTTGTACGGGTTAATCTCCGAAACGACTGGATTGATTTCAATGAAATTTTGTATGGTGGTAGCTTATATCCCTGGTCAACATATAAGAGACTTTTCATCCCGAAAATTAAATAGTTTCTGTGGGATAGTTAAAAAAACTTTCCGCGCGGACGATGTCGCAGGCAGAAGCTCGTATGGTATAAAATATATGTATACAGAGTTATTATGGTCTAGTTTCAACAGAACAGAGTTAGGTACTATTAAGGTATTATGTTTTTTAGCTGTAGGTCAATACTGCGTTCAATTCATTTTATCCTTGAACATACATACATATATGGTAAGTTCTTTATTGTCTGTATTTACTATGTTATGTTATAAAACTGTCATTTGAAAAAAAATGCGCGTTTCAAAACAATTATATCCAAGTACTTGTAGCACGCAATTTATAAAACGTAATAACAAATACTTAAAATAGATAGAAATAATTAAACTAATTCAGCTGGCAACCCTTGCGTAGTAGCGGCGTAGCGCGTAGTACGTATCTGCGTAGCGAGCCCTGCGGTAACCATGGCAACGCCGGGAGCTTCGAGTCACGTGTCGCGGGAACTTGTTTCCGCTTTTCTTTTTCTCTCCACGCATTTTTTCTACACCACCCCCTTAACCGTTGGGTTGGGATGGGTGACTCGTGCAAGCCCCCCGACGGCTCGTGTACGCGACTTAATTGCGTCTGTGAGTGTGGTCCACAGAAATTAGAGCAAGGTTAGTTACGTTCAGAGAATTTTTATAGTTTCTTTTATATATAAAGTTTCTCATGCGACAATGGATAAATTTCGCTACTTGACAAATTTTCAACATTCATTATATTTAAGTCTCTCTCCTGTTTATTATCGCTATCTAAGTATAATAAAAAAGTAAAAAAATTAGAATAGTATCTACTTTTCTAAATTTATTTACACAGTTTATCTAAACACTGTACATAAATTACATAATATTTAATAGCATAATTTTGTTATATAGAAATGATTCACGCTAATGATACAGATTGCATTATATTTATATCGTAAGTATTATTTAATTATTTTTGATAATTTTTATTGGATTAGAAGTTTACATATAATTATAAAACGAATTTTGGGAAAATATTTAATGTTTATTGTCATTTATATACGAATTAAATAATGTTGAATATTATTTTTCAAGCAATTTTCTATCTTTTAATTTATTTACTGTTAACTAATCATTTGAAGATTTTTTAATTTAAAACATTTTATGCTCTTGGCAATTTATATTGAAGGTAATTTTTGGGGGTTGGTTTATAAAATAAAAATATTGTATACATTAATATAAAATTATGTAATATAAATTATATTCATACATAATACATATAATAATTTCAAATTAATCGAGAAATTGTGGAGCTGTTGAGCGTTTTTGTTCCAAGAACTTGTTAGCTTAGTTATTTATCAAATTTTAACTCCCAGCCCTCATACCTTCGAACACGAATAAAGCTGATAAGCATAATCATCTGACCTTGTTCCAAAACCGCATATATACGTACACACAGCTATTTATAATTTAAAATAAAATATCTTCGACCAATTAGTTGTTCTACACCACTAATTAATATGATAACTGACACGGTATTGCGTACATTGTATGGTAACACATAAAATATCATACGTCTGTGGAAATATTATAATTGTTATTCTATGTATATTACATTTTAATTAATACATAAATGATATCTCAGGGTATTTCATGAAATATATAGTAAACATCACATATATATATATATATATATATATATAATATTTATAATAAGAAACAATATTTCATCTTAGGCTGTACTAATAAATACAATATGTGATTAAAAAGTCGGTTTTTGAGCTACTATTTATTAATTCGGAAAACTTAGTAACCTCAAAGATTTTGCATGAATGTACAAACTCATGACGTCATAAGTAGGTTCAAGTAAAAGAAGCGAATATGGCGGAATATCTTCCGACACGGCAATATACTGAGTGCCAACCCCATTTGCCGAATTGCAGCATATACCTGTAAAATGATTTTGTTTTGTCTATTTTCTATTTTTTCTGTGTCGTATTTGGCAAATACTTTCTTTCTATTTTGAAAGTTAGATGATTCCGTGCAGGAAAGAAAGATAACAATTTCTTGCAGGCGGACGGCCTGTCTTAAGAGGTGACAAAACAATCCACAGCCAGGTGGTAGGGTATCAACCTTGACTTGTGTCCGGAATTAGTGGCCAGGTTTCAGTCTCCCTTTTGAAAGTGGCAGCACATTGGTGGCACCTTTGGTGTTGCAAATATCCATAGGCGATCGTAACAACGATTGGCGATTTCCATCAGGTGCCCGCCCACCTCTGTCTGAATTCATGCGTTAAAAAAAAGATGATATTACGTTTTAACGCCTGTTATCTTGTATGTAAATATATTAGAATGTATTAATATATGTCCGTATCTTTATTGAAGTATCAGTGATTTTAACACAGACAACAAAAATTTCAAAACTTATACATATATCGTATTAAATATATTGAATAAATTAAAAGCTAATTAAATTATAAAAATCTAATACATTAAAAGAAAACTTATCTTTTGTTTAAACGTAAAATTAAAATATATATATATTTAGTCGTGTCGTTAGTTAGATTTTGAAAAATCATTCATTAAGTTTTCTAATACAGTATTTTAAGGGGGGGAGATATAAATTAATAATAGTGGTAAAACTTTTCTTCATCATTCATTTCATCTTTATGAATATTTTAAAAGAATTGTTTTCCAAGGTGATGTCGCAACAACTTATTGCTTGTTAACTTATTACTTTGGAAATCAAATTTATTAATGTTCAAATTTATTTATTTGTAGGTATATTAATTAATATGGATGGATGTTAATTAGATGTAATAATTTTTATTAAATAATATTATTTGTTATTTTTATTTTCGACTATATTGTTATTTAATTTTATCTTAAATATTATTATTATTATATAATATTATTTCAATTGCATTATGTGAAATATATTTTGCATTATGTAATATTATTATATTTTGATTATGATAAACCACAATGTGACATTGGTAGTTTATCCCTTACATAATTATGAAAATTACAATTTAAGGAAGGATATATAAAACCATAAAAATAATAATACAAATATATACATAGATTCACGTATGATTTGTATTTATATGTAAAAATAACAAAGCTAAGATATAATAATTATGTTTCTAATGAACAAAATCACGATAGGTATTTAATGAAAATAAACAAAGCCTCTGCGCCGAACACTAGTCTGTGCGAAGCCTTGCACCAAATTCCGTGTAACATTTCTTTTTCGTGAAAATCTATTTATAACTAGGGCAGCCTCGTGTTCGGGAGGACTAACAAATCTTCAACCTTCCGGCACGGGAATAAGATCGATATTGGCTTCTTGATAATTCTTTTACATATATTTTTTTCATAGTGGCTCTATTATATTGATTAGTAAGCCTCCCTCTTCCCGGTGCCGGGATGCCGTCTTTTGTGAGATTTTCTTTTTTTTCGGTTTTTCTTTGTTTTACGCCATTTTGGAGTGCCTTTCTGGATAGCCAGAAACTCTAGAATTACCTCCTGTATGGCAAGATTTGTTGTCCAAATGCATAATCCAATCATAATAAAGATTGTTTTAATTGAAATTAAAGCCTCTTACAATTTCATTAGTAATTTTTTTACACTAAATATAAAAAATATTACAAATAATAAATTGGTTCCAAATCACCGTCAGTTGGGAACCTTCCCAAAATGCATTACTTAAGTAGCTAACTTGCAGTTAAGTACTTACCATCGTTTATACATATACATTTACTTAATCGAACATATTACTTATCTGGCAAACTCTCTTCAAATCAGTTAATTCACTTGGCAACTGAAGTAAATGTGAATAAGACAAAAGCGGCTGCTTTTAGAGAATCGCAGTGAAATTGACACGTGGTGAGATATACTGCCTGTTCTGGAGTCTTGATAAAAGTCCCTCAGTGATAAATTTGGGGGCGTCAATGTCTTTGATCCAACCTCTGCTATTCTTATCTACAGTAAATGGCGAACTTTGGCCCAACCTTATTGATTAAATAATCTTTCTCTATATCAACGTTTTGGTTGTTTATCAAAAATTTCACTCGATACTCTTCAAAAATAACTTGTTTTTTGTTGTTTTTTTTTTCACTTTTCTATTTTCATCATAATCATGGAAGGAAGGAATGATATGTAAATGTAATAACGTAACGCGTAACACGTATTTCAAGTTTTAATACATATCTTTCATCTAACGCTCTAAAGGTCTACCATGACGTCATGACACACGACCAGAGGGCTGGCATCTATTTTGATTAAAGATTAAGCGTTGCCATACAAAATGGTAACGCCTCTAGCCTTTTGGGAACGTTCCCGGTAAGTGACAGTGGTTTGTGACCAATAGCTTATCTTTAGGTATTATTCCCTTTTCATTTAGTTTTAGTTTTTATATAGTATAGTTTGAAGTTTATTTTTATTGTAGATTTATTAATAAACCCTAAATAAAGAGAAGAAACTAATATCCTTCATATTAATCTACTTGAACTTGACGGCTTACCTGGCTGTGCATCTAAAAGTTAGCTACCACTCTTAGAATAACACTAGAACATGAAGAGAGCGGCTTCGATTCCTGATAAGACCGGTTCCAATGTTCTCTGCTGTATACTACTTATAATACGTGTAACTCATTGATGTAACAATAAATCTTTTATTGCTACATCAATGGTGTAACTTGCTTAATTTGGCAAAACAACACACATTTATTTGTGGTGGTTTAATATCTTTGTTCGTGGTATCGCGAATATATCTACATATAATATTCATAAACCTATTTCATCACGATGTCTTAACAAGTTTCCATTTGACCAAAATGAATAAACAACATACCTATATAATTTTGTTCGAAAACAAATTTTGCACCGCGGGAATTCCCTGAGACGATTCATACATGCACACATTCGAGCGAACATACACACAAACATCACCCACCTCACGTTATAAATGTCCACACATTGATATAAAGTTTCTCACACATAGACAATTCTGCAGTGACGAATGTTGTAAACAGTAGTCTTAAAACTGGTTTATGAGAAAATGTCTGACCAGTTTGTCCGTAGGATGTATTTTGATTCGAATATTTAATGTCGAGTTTCTATACCTTGCCATCATACATCTATTCACCTGCTTTTTTACTGGTTCAAATCAAATCAATTAATTTGTTTAAAAACATGCCTCATGCTCAGTTAAAAGTTCACATTTTCTTGCCAAATGACGGGCAAATACCTATCAAGCAATTAATTTTGCTTATATTATAATATTAATTAGAATTCTCCACAATAAATTAAATTATAAAAGGATATCGTAATATTTTACATTAAAAACATAATTTATGATTTTGTTAATTATATAGTTCATGATTTCAGTATGAGAAACTGAGCGACTAAGTAAAAATGCTTACTAACGAACTCAAATAAACTAATTTTAAATTGTTTTTAGGTAGGTCTCTTATCGATTTTGGGATTGCATTGTATACCATTAAAATTTCACATGAAACCCATATAAGTCAGGTGAATTTTCTACTAATAGCAAGGCAAATGCATGAATAGTAAGATATAGAAAGTAATGTAACTACATTGTATGTATGTGTACATATGTCAAGATCGTAGCAAGTGGAAATCTATAGCTTGTGCATAACCCTAATGGAAATATGTATGTATGTGACTATGTTGGAAAATCTTTTAAGTAAAAGATTGTGTTAACTGTTCAACATTTTTAAACGAAGTACTATTGAATTGTATTCTATACAATAATCTTATTTTGACGACTATGCCATTAGCACTCATGAGGTTTTACAACAGACTATAGTCCAACCCGGAGGCTGAAGAAATATCATTTATCATATATTTTTCTAATACAACATAGCAATGAGATTTGCTGTATAATGACATGATTAGACTGATATGAACTTAAACATTAATGTAGTATACTTAAACATCCTTAGCATGATTTTATTTATTGGATAAAAATAATAATATAATTATTTTGATAACACTACTCAGTTACAAGATAGAAATATTGTATCATTTTATATTATCATTAAACATATTAGATCAAACTTGACTTTACATTATTAAGACTTAAGCTTATTGATAATTCTGCATAGTTTATACAATGATCTACTTTTAAGAATAAAATAAGAAGTCAGTTTAGAGAATGTCTTCATTTAAAACTTTTACCGCTACTCAACACGTAATCGAGTGCCGCGTGCGCAGACTTGCTCGCATTTAATGATCTTAGGAAGCGTACACGGTGGTTAATAATAAAATATAGGTTTTTTTAATTGATAAACTATTAAACAATGTTTAATGTTTGTGTGGTAACAAACTTTGCTTTAAAACCCGTTATTATTTTTTCTACTTTATAGCCGGTTCTTATATCTTACTATTCATTGCTTTACCATCGGTTGAATTTTTAACATTACTGCTATGGAGATTATGCCAAATTTAAACCGATAGTACTGCAAATGGACGGTCGGTAAGATACAGAAACCGGCCATTCTGCCTACGAATAACGACCAATAGCCATTTTCAAAGCAGTTATTTTACTACGCTGATTTTAGGATCATTTTACGACTCGAATTAGGCTGGCATGGTAAGATAAAGAAAGTCGGATCGGAATGTATATCTAGGTCATGCCTATGCTATATGTCTGGTCCCTAAATTAGTGTAGAGTAAAATAGATTGTAGTCAACAGTGCCATAAATTCTTATTAAACTTCATATTATTAACAGTAAAAACAGAGCTCCAGTAGAAATACTGGAGCCCTGTTTTTACTGTTACTACCATTTCTGGTGTGATCTGACTACTTTTATCACTATTCAAAGCTTATCATTTTATATTTAAACTAATGGCCTGTCCCGGCTTCGCACGGGTATCTAAGAAGATATTATTTTTATTTTTTATAGCCTATGTCTAGCGGGGATAGTGTAGCTTGCCAACAGTGAAAGAATTTTTCAAATCGTTTTAGTAGTTTTGGCGCCTATTGAATGCAAACAAACAATCTAATCTTTCCTCTTTATAATATTAGTATAGATGTAAGGTTTTAACACTTTATTATTTTTTCTCCGTTATATCGCATCTTAAGATCGAATCACACAGGTCAGTTTTATCACACAGAGCTATTAATGTGCGAGAGCGAGACGGCCTGAGGAAAACGTGAAATAAAATAGTATTCGCGACATATCGACGAGTTCTGTGTACAAACAGATAAAATTCGCGAATGAGTGACGTAGCCTTGATAGTGTTTGCAACGAGGAATTTACGCAGCGGGAGCGGATCGGGGAGCGAGATCCGACGTCGGAACCCATAACTGAAGATATAAGTGGATGAAGGAGTTACTGAAATTTAGCTGTGTATATGTATATATATATATATATATATATATATATATATATATATATTATATATATATATAATTATGGTGATCCAAAATTTTTTTTTTTTCCAAACAGTCTCAAAAGTTTCTTTTGGGTGTAAAAAAATTTCTGTGAAAAGATGAGCCCTTAATATTAATATTAAGATTGTCCTCATCGCATTTTTTTTATTCCCAAAATCAAAAAATGTTATCAGACCTTTTTTGTAGAGCGTTCAATTCTCTATAAAGATTGGAACAGCGATTTATCAGTCAACCAGTCGTTTGAACGGTACAAAAATCACAAGAAGCAAAAAAAAATTTCCTGTGTTATTCTTATGGGAATTTAAAAAAATGCGATGAGGACAATCTTAATATTAAGGGCTCATCTTTTCACAGAATTTTTTTTACACCCAACAGAAACTTTTGAGCCTGTTTGAGAAAAAAATATTTTTTTTTTTTGGATCACCCTAATATATATATATATACATATGCACACTTGTAGTTTATATAGAGAAGAAGCGACGAATGCCAATATTTTTTTAAATTATGCATAGAAATACATTAAATCAATAAAAATAACATTACACACACTACCATGTATTTGATACACACACGCATATATACTCTTTTGTTTATTGTTAAAGTCAAATGAACAGTGTAGCCTTGACGAAATCTGTGATTATTGAAGTATAGTCTTTGACATTAACTATTATGGTCGACCACTAGTAATAATAAAAATACAACATAGTTCAAGAAAAACACAAAAGTAACTTTTTTTTCTAGCTCAATGCAATACTTGTTGTTTTGTATAATTTTGAAGTGGGTGAGAACTAAACTACCGTTGTTTAAAAAAAAACGATTAATAATAGTAATCATTACTTAATTGATCTTTACATTAAGGGTCATTTATCGCATTCTGAGTGCGGCAGTCAACGTCCTAATTTACAATGTTAAATTATGTAACATTATTTTGGAATAATTCATATTTCGGTTTGCTGCGGAATCGGGGGAAAAACTACTTAAATGTATGCAAATTGCTAATTCGTTAGCATAACCTATTGCATTATATGACTAAAAGTGTAATCATTTTAAATTAATTGATATAATACTACGAAATGTTGATTTTTAAATTGATACTGAGAAATTTTTGAATTCGGTATCAGTTGTGGTCGGTTTTATAAAAAAATCCACCTACCGGATCCATTTGTGAATCTAACTCATCCCGGGACCCACTCAAACAAAAAGAATTTATGAAAATGGGTCCAGCGGTTTAGGGAGTTAATGAAAATTATTCTGTAGGTATGTATGTCACTGAACTCTTCTTAAACAGTTGGATCGATTTTGATGAATTTTTTAATATATGTTTAAGTGAGTTTCGGGATGGTTTAGATTTACAATTGGACCCAGGAAGTAACGCTGCAATCGAGTTCTAATTTTTTATATTTTCAAAGCAGGACAAAATGTGCCGGTTTAGTTTATATATGTATATTTTATTCGTTTACCTCGGAAATGGCTCTAAGGATTTGGATTAAATATATAACGCACAGATATTAATATTTGTATGCATATTATATGGTTCAACGTACTCGTACAGCGTTTTGCTGACGCTGCGGACTGTTTTAGGCTACTTTATAAATCATCCTTTCCCAAAGTGGGCGATAACGCCCCCTTGTGGGCGCTGCAGGCCTAAAGGGTAAGAGACCCAGAAAAAAAATGGGGGCGTTGTGTAGAGGCTTGGGGGGCGATTTGTAATTTCATCTAGCTAGCAGGACTCTTAGACACCGACTGAACTCCGGACTCTCGACTTTAACTTGTGAACATCAACTAATACTAATTAAGAGTACTAGATCAATAATCATTCTCATTGGCAGGTGCAGCCCGTAAGAGTTAACTTGAGACCGCAGCGCCGTTGTGTACTACCTAGGCTTAGGTCTCAAGTTAACTCTTGCGAGACGAGACTTGTACTATAGCCCGGCGGGGCTATAGTAAAAGTCTCGTTAAGAATGAATGTTTAATGTCCGCTAATATAGCTCACAATAGTCAATTAATTAAATTTGACGTTCTAGTGGTTTTTAAGTAGCTCAAAAAATGGGGGCGCTAAAGATAATTGATGCTCAAAGTGGGCAGTATACAATATAAGTTTGGGAACCACTGGACTATAAATAATGCTGACAAATACTTTGTGATTGAGTTGCTATCAAGTAGCTAATCGAGTTGCTATTAGTCGTAACATACGACTTAAAGTTCCACCAAATTGAACCCAGGGATCAGCATCCAAGATCTAATAGTACGAGAATAAACCTCTGAAAGCAACAAGGCGTATTTTCTTTACTGTACTATAAGAAAGCACCAGCACTTTACCAACTACTCCCAGCATCTACCAATATAAGCAAGAGCAAGTTTACAAACTGTATATTTAATGGTCCTTCGAGCCGGATTTGAACGAGCGACCTATGGATTCACTGTACGATAAGAAAGCACCAGCACTCCACCAATTACTGCCAGCATCTACTAAGACAAGCAAGAGCAAGTGTACAAATTGTACATATATTCTAATATATGTATGTCTTTCTAGACCACGGGCCATAAAAATGGCCCGGACTTTTGGAGGGCTTGCGTGGGGCCATGGGGAGGCCAACACGTAGAGGCCCCTTGACAAATTTAATGTAAATATGTGGCGTGACACTGACCGGCGATTATCCCTGTCTACACCATATAATAATGCACCCAAGGACAAGCCCCAGCCAGTGTAGGACTATTGTGGGAAATCAAGACAAAAAGTACCGGGATATTGGGGTGAACTATTAGTGGTACTAGCGGTCTGGGAATATGGGGACTATGGCGTCTGCCCTTCGCAATGTTCGGGGAACATGGAAAAATAGGCAGACGGTGACTCGCCACTCCCTGCATGGGCCCCAAAAAATGCCATAAAAGGCAGGGGCAACATGGGTATGAGTGGCTAAGGGGTGTAGAGAGGTGGGCTGCAGGTTCACCGAAGCTACTTCCGACATTAGGCCATTTATCACTTCCACCCCTGGAGCTTGATTCTTAGCTCTAGCGATCTCCACTCCGTGCCGGCTGGCTAAGGCAAGCACGGAGGCGGGGGCCTTGTTTCTAATATTATTATTTTAGCTTGGTAACGATTGTATTGTATCCAGTAAATTTCCAGTAGGCACTTGATATTAAAATTGTTTTATAAAGAGTATAACTTACTTGAAAAGTTTCTATGAATTTTGAACGGTTCTACCCAACCGCAACAACGATATGAAACAAGCGTGAATAATGACAAATTCAATTGAAAACGTAATTAGAGTAATCCATTGACGTTAACATTGCTCATTTAAGTGCTTTATGCGTTAGTTCATTGTTTGCTTTGTTGTGATATACTTACAAGACATAATGTCGCCAATACATTACGCGGCATCCACATCTGTATATTTCAGTCGTTGCGTATCAATCAAGCATATGCCATTGACCTGCAATCAGGGAGTAAGTGTGCGTGTAAACGACTCCGCCACCACGCCGCTGCTGCGCCGTCAAACTGTGTGGAATAGGTGCGCGACGCCGCATCACACTTTCGCTCGCATATCTATATAGTGGTACGTGAAGCAAAAATTTTGTACCCCTTTTTGCGAAAATTGCGCGGACGGAGTAGTGTGAAATTTGGCACACTTATTAGTTTATATAGAGAAGGAGTGCAGAATGCTATTTTTTTAGATTATGCATAAACATACATTAAATCAATAAAAACATTACAAACACGGATATATACTTTTTTGTTCATTATTGCCTTGGCGAAATCTGTGATTATAGAAGTATAGTCTTTTACAAAAACTCATAACAAAGCTAAGGCTTTTCAGCTAAGCTATTATATCCAATAACAAAAACTGGTGAAATATTCTCTATGGGCCAGGATGCGGGATGAAAGTATTACTAATACCGTGATCCAGCTATCGTGAGTGTGGGGAATTTGTGGACTGGGAGAGATATGACATAGATCCTTGCACTAGAAAAGCAGGAGCTCCACCAACCACCATCCTTGAGATCTTAATTATAATTCAAATTCTTGGCAGGGTCAGTATTTGCAATGAGTTGATAGAAAACTACGAGCCCAAGGCACGGTGTTTCTTAGTCAAACGTTGACAGCAAGCGAGTCCAGAATGGCTGCCCTTACCCTGCTGGGCATTAGTCGTCGTCTAATACAGAAAGAGGGTAGGTAACGAAATTAGTGGAGCGATGTTCTATCTACTTTATACTAGGCACGGACTTTACGGAGAGTTTACCCAATTGTAACAAAGGATGGGCTTTCCCACGAGTTGGAGATAGAGCCTTCTGATATCTCAGATCTTATCCAGATTATAAGAGTACCTGCATGCCACGATCTCAGCAGCCTTAGCTAATGTTCCTCCAAAGCATTACCTGCTTCCACGAATCTATGGTGTTTGTATGGGTGTTGTTTGTTGCAAGTGGAGTCGGGCTATCTACTCTCTCTGCCTCCCCACCTCCTTATCAAATCTGGTGAAATGCTCGGCTTCTCAAGTATAAAATACCTAGAAGCGTTTGTTTTTACAATAACAAACTGTAACCGGTTGACGTATAGTACGATGCACGTTTGCCTTCCGTGAGGATTAATAATAATTAACTGACTCTAAAAACCGACTCATAACCGGTCTGACAGATAAAAATCTTCCGCATTTAAAATTGCTGATGACATTGCACAATCATTTTTGAAAAACATATTACAAATTAGCTGCACACGCAACATTGTTAACGATGACCCTTGTAAGATAGTGAGATATAACAATATTAGCACGCGTGTGCTACCGCCACACTGCAGATTAAGGCCGTAAGGCCCTTTCTTATATCTTACCAAACATTCTATTGTTTTACAATCGATCGAAATCGCTTAATGTAAAAAAAACGCGATAAGGGTGCTACCGCGCCGCCGCCGCACCTACACTCTTAAGTGAATGTCAGCGGTAGGGCAGAAAACGTTCGCATTCACACAGACATTCATAGAACAGTAATATTGCTGGTGCGGTGGCAGCGCGGTGGTAACATAAGTTTTCATTGAAAACTGTTGACTTGTTTCGCAGCATATTCGGGACTAACTTTCAAACAGACAGACTGATAAAAAATCTAAAATGACTAATTTGTAATTTAAGCATCTTATAACAGTAGTTTTAATTGAAATTTTGATATTTACTGTGAAGGCAGATACTAAGATTTTATCAGTATATCTGTAGTGGATACACTTACCACGATCATAGTTGTAGATATTTTTGTATTCTTTACTTTGCTTAATATAGCATGATCCTGGTTACCACGCGTCAGGGATTCCAACTAAATTATTCGCTTACACATGTCTATTAGAAACTTTCGAAATGAAACTAGTAATTAAATGTGATTCTCTTATAAACAAAAGTAGATCAAGTTCAAGGTCAACCTTTTGACATTTGGCTTTTGACGTTGACAAGTGCTTAAGAAAAAACAAAGCAACAACATCTTTTGATCTATGCTATGTTTATTATTCAAATATCATCCACTTCAAATTCCTTATTTATTTATTTAAATTTAATTTGTCAAATTATACTTAATGATTTACTTTTGTTATTGTCAATCAATGCCTACATAGCTGTGTTAGCCAGGTCGTAAAGATACAACTAACCAATGAGAGTTGTGTATAAAACTCGCTCTCATTGGTTGGAATTCAAAAATTTAAAAAGACACGGGTTTTGTATTCAGTTAAGGGAGAGACTTTTGGTACTAGTGAAAATACAAGCCAGTTTTAAGGTCGAAGTTATATTTATTCAAGAGCCTTTCATAGCACTCTCTTCATATCTATAGACAGATTACAAAGACAGAAGTACTCGCATGCATATCTCTATTTGGACCATTTGATTTTGTGCCTAAATGTAATAGTAATAAGGTATAAATCTTATAATCCGGTCTTAATGTGTTAAAATTCAGAACACGTACCTATTAATACTTTCCAGGTATTTCAAGAAACTGTAAACCTGACTTCGTAAACAAACTGCTGTTATATTTAGCACGCGAAGTTTTTCTATAGAAAATATGCTTTGGAGCGGAAGAGTGTAAACTATTTTTTTTGTATATTGACTCATAGACAAGATTATTTGATCGCTTTTTGTACTGCGATGGAAAGTGGTTACAATCGCCTATAGACATTTGCATTGCAATTTGCATTGCAATTTGCATTGCAACACCAAAGGTGCTACAAATGCGCTGCTGCTCTCTTAAGGCAGACTGGAACATGCTCACTAATGCCGGAACACAACTCAAGGTTGTCATGGTGGTATACTCTAGACCAGGGGTGGTAGCCATCCAGTCGGGCAAATACCCTACCACCTGGTTGTGGGTTGTTTTGTCGCTTCTTACGACAGGCCGCAGGAAATTGTATTCTTGCTCCGTTCCTGCACGGATAGCAACTGACAAAAACTACTTGTTTTGTAGGTATATCGCAATTTAATGCATACAATAGGTGTACCCTTGCGAATTTTAGCCGCCACTTTCTGAGAATTATTGAATGCGACTATCAAACTAATTTTTTCACAGACGGATGTGAGACCGGTATCCTGACCTCAAAACTCAAAACCAAAAAAGGCAAAAAATTTAATAGCAACCAAATTAGTTAATGTGCAAATTTGGATTTAATTAAAAAGGTGAATAAGTTTTTAAATAACAATTCGATGACAAAAAAGGGTTAATTATTAACTAAAAGCCAAACATTTGTGAAATCACTCATTTCGAAATCATTAAATGAATCTTCGAGTCCATTTATACTCAACTTTTTCTCTATAGGGGCCGCTATCTACATCTCACCGACCGAGAATATGTTAAATTTTGACATAAGCACCATGCAAGTAATGTAAAAATTCAACCGATGGCATGATGCATGGTGCATGCAATGTTTTGACCTAATTTTCATATTCTTGAAGAAACACATCGTCATGAGACCTGCGTATCAAGATAACTGATGTGTTAAAGCCGCCAATCCGCCTTGAATAAGAGTGGTGGGTATACTTTCCGATCCCCCTATAAATCGGAGGCCCGTGGCTATTGTTATTATAGAGGTAAATGGTTAGTAAGATACAGGAATCAGCCAGTATTCGTGTTTTAAATAACTATAAAAACACCTGTGTACCCGTTTAGTTTTAAGTTTTCTATTATAGTGTACAATAGACTTATATATCTACCTTTATATGTTAAATTAGTCGGTGCGTATAGTAGGAGTATAGTAACAACTATACTTACTCCTCCTAAATGACTGAACCGATTTGGATGAAATTTTGTGTGTGTGTTCAATTGGATCCTGGGATGGTTTAGATTTAAAATTGGACCCGATAGATGGCGATGCAGGTGGGTTAAAAAATTTAGGGCAAGATAAAGTCTGCTAGTCCATCTAAAACGCACAGAGGCATTATTACTAGACATTAGTCTAACAAGTCACACACATACAGCACCACCTATTCGCACATCTATACATTTCCACATACATTATAAATATTAACAAGAAAATTTCCAAATGCATAAACTTTAAAATAATTTTCTTTATTTTTTAAATTGTATAACAAACGAATTGTGTGAAAATGGGCGCTAACAACTGCAACACAGTATTACACTACACACTATAGCAGTTATTTGCGATACTAAATTGTTTTTTTATAATAATAATATCAACCCATAATTGTCCCTTTGCCCCCCATTATAGGAGTACGGACAGTATACCCGCTACGCTTGTCCAAGGCGGCTTGGCAGGTTTGACACACATCGGTTATCTCGATGTGCAGGCTGCATCACGATGTTTTCCTTCACCGTTGTTAGCACGTGGTAATTGTAACAATATGCACATTAGATCAGAAAACTGACTAAGTGGTGCATGCGTTCCGGCCAGGATCGAACGCGCACCCTTTGAGTTCGGGGCGCGTTACGCTACCACGATCTGTATTCTTCCTGTACACTATGCTATGATTTCGAATAAATTCTTTAATTCTTAAAACAGGATGAGGTGTCAGAATTTTCAAATCTTATTTTTCAGTCTTTATACTCTGTCTCTTCAAATATGAAGTTATAAGTTTTTAACCAAAACAAACAGCCCTTCAAAAAAATGTTATTTACATTTTAATTTGCGGCCATCAAACTTAAGAAATGACGCATGGACTCACGTGCCTACTTTGTATATAGTTATGATCAAGCAGTTGAAAACCTGTTCGAAAATGAAGTTCAAGCGATCCCCCCTTCGCTTTGAAAACGTGACTTTGGACGCAGTTTAGGTAAATCAGTGGGACAACCATGCGGAACAGATATTGTGCGCAGCACGTGTCTAGCCGAAATAATTTACAATGCTTAATGGGCGTTGATTACGGATTAATGCTGTAGTATAGCTTGCATTGTTTACCACTTGTGAAGTAAAAAGAAAAAAATACTCCCATTGTAATTCATTCTAACTAAACGTAGATAACATAATGTGTATTGTTTTAAATATTATTGTTACCAGTTGCATGATACGAATTAAAATGTCGTTGGAATTATTATAGAGCTTATTAGAACTATACAAACACGTATAACACAAGCACAAATTTAATCGAACGCAACAAGTCCAAACGTAATGCAGAAGGTCGTAATTCAATAACACGCGCAAAGTCCGTCACTAAATAGATTACGGAATGTGCACAAATCTTGCTTCGCTCGTGGTTATCGTTCGACTGCCTCGTCCCACAATCGAGGCATTGCTTTATACTGCACAGATATGTCTGCGCGACTTCGTGAGCCGAATTTCCTAGAACTAGTTTGCAATTTAAATCCGACACACCTGGATAATGACTACCATAAAAGATTATAATACGCATTGGGGTGTTTTTGTAATCACAAATTTTAAACACAAAGTAAACAAAAGAAGTCCAAATGCCGAAAGGTCATGAAATGTGTTTCTACAAGTATGCAGGTGTGAATTTGTCTTTGTCGGCGTCTAGGTCGTGATAGTATTATCTGTTTTTGCTAAGAAAATTGAAATGCACATACATGTAGAAATGTTAAAATCATATTATAATTACAGACACGTAATCTACAGTTCCTATAAACACATGTGACCGTAATAGAAATATAATTATGATCATTTTAAAACATCTGCCAGGGAATGAAAGGACTTACACCGCTGAATTTCACTTTACTGTGTGGATCGCAAGTAAGGAGATATTTTTGTGATAAACACCCGTCCTTTGTTGTATGCGTATGGTTTTCGAGGGTCGTAAATAATGAAAGGATTGTGTGCAAAAAATATTTGAAAAGTTGTTGACCTTTAAGTGTAGTATAACTTTAAATTTAACTAGTTTTGCCCGCGACTCTGTCCGTTTGGTTTCTTTTTCGCGGACCATAAAAAAGTTGCCTAAGTTGTTCTTTATAACACTATCTACCAGTAAAAGTCCCGTTAAAATCGGTCCAGCCGTTTCAGAGATTAGCCGGAACATTAAGACAGACAGACAAAAATTGCAAAAACTTCATTTAAAAAAACACACTTTTGTTTTCACATTACAAACTGGTACTTTAAATTTATTTATCAGTATAGTCTTGCTTAACCTCCGAATTCGTTCGCGCGGAATTAGAAATAAAAAAGAGGGGTAAAAAGAGAGAGAGAGAGAGAGAGAGAGAAATTAGAAATAAAAAAAAGAATATGCCCTCAACTCTGTCCACGTTAGATAGGTACCAATGGTTACAGTTATTCTGTTATAATTTAAAAAGGAATTTCCAGCTAGGCAATGGATTTTTTAGTATTAAAATACATGAATCCCAGAAATTCCCCTAAAACCCGAGATAAGCCATGTTACTAAAACATGAACAACTATAACTGTTCTTCTGTCTAATAAACATAGAAATTTTTAGCTAGGAAGTTCTAAACTTACGTGGTTTCTAAATTAGGAAATCGCAGGAAATACAAAAAGTTCCTGTATAGTCCTATGCGAAAATATAGTACTAAACTATATCAATATTTTCCTTAAATTACATTACAAAAAAAAAACAAATATATATTTAGAAGTAAAAAAAATATAAACTTTAAGTGTGCGAAACTTCGTACTCCGTCCGCGCAATTTTCGTAAAAAGGGTACAAAGTTTTTGCTTCAAGTATTTGTATGTTTTAACTTTTGTTGAATACTTAAACTATGATTTCCTTTTATTTTTGCTGGCCTAGCCGCAGGCAACAGCTGGTTGTTAATAATCTCGTACTTTATCTCACATCCATAGCTTTTATCGATATGTACGTATATATATTTTTTTATTCAATGTCTTTAATAGCAATTTTTATCGCTTTAGCCGGAGAAACCCGCAACACACAGACCCTAATTATATACTTTAAGTATATTTCCGATAACCTTATCAATTGTTCACGAGTGTTAACGGTGACCCGCTGATAAGAGGTCACTTCTATCGTATTTTTTCAAATTAATACACAAAAGTTTTGTATACTCGTTAATTGGTTGTAGTTAATTAATTGAACTTCGGCGTTAATTAAATTAAAGCGAAATTCAATTGGGGTCGGCTGATACTTTAAGATATTTGTAGTCTACAAAATCTTTAGTCGTGTAATAGGCCTTCTCAAATAAACGTCGCTTTACTAAAATTAGAAATTGGTTTACTAAAATCTCTTCAATGTTTTCTGAGATTTTGTTGTAGAGCCTTATACTTTGCCCCACGGAACTTGTATACTTAGTGTATTGTATATATACATAGTATATTATATCTATATATTAATACGTGAACCAAAAACTTTGTACCTCTTTTTACGAAAATTGGACGGACGAAGGAGTATGAAATTTCGCACACTTATAGTATATAATATAGAGAAAGAGTGCAGAATGCTTATATTAAAAAAAATGCAAAAGCACTGAGCACTTAACTTAATTAAAAAAAAATGTCCTTAAAAATATATTAATTCATTAAAAAACATTACTTTTTTGTTATTGTTTTATTTCTTTATTTTGAAGGGACTTTTGTTTACAAAAAATATGTCAGTCCCATGGTACCTTATGGTTAAAAAAATCACATTATTTCACTTAAATCTGTTAACATTTGTTTGGATGCACTCGATTTGATTTGTATTTATTTATTCCTATTTTTAATCGTTGATAACGAGTTTTCAACTACTATAATTTGATTAAAATACCTTTATTATTAAAAAATAAGATTATTATCATTACTGAAATTTTATTGAACCTGTTTTTATTACATACAAATATTTTGATTGGCAGCCCTACTTGATGTCACAATAAAAACAATTTTAATATCTGTTTAAATAATAAACAATTAATACGTTAGAACTTGTTAAAATTCTGACATCACAAATTGCTAGTGGCTTCGTTGTTTTAGAGGATTGAAAAAATGTCCGTCTTAATTACCCTACTATCTTGTTATACAGTAAAAACGAATGCATTTTAAACGACATAAGTAAGTTAGTTAAGTAGTTACATATATTTAAACTTCAGTTAATTTGTATTCTGTGTTCACTTGAATTCAGACTGAGTGGTTAGCCTTGTTGGAGGCGGGATTGTACCGCGGGGAAGACCTGCGTACGCGCAGATAAAATCAATTCAGTATGCAGGTTAATTGACAATGTGTAATCTTCAAGGGGGGTTTTGTCAATCAATTACAGTATTGCGAAGAAAACAAAGGTTATGGTGTTTGAAAGAGAAGAAACCAGAACGAATGCAAGGATAATGGTCGATGATGTTATGCTGGAACAAGTGAATGAGTTTGTATATCTTGGATGTGCTTTTAGCAGGGATGGAAGGTACACCGCTGACATAGAAAGAAGAGTAAATTTGGGGAATAGTGTGAATGGAGCGTTAGGTAAACTTTTAGGCGCTAAGAACCTCAGCCAGAAAGCCCAGCTTGTTATACACAACGCGGTGCTGGTACCTACGCTCACGTATGGAAGCGAGAGTTGGGTATGGAACAGAGAGCATGAAAGTAGAGTAAACGCAGTCGAGATGCGAGCACTGCGCAAAATCTGCGGAGTGACGCTCGCGGACCGCGTTCGTAATACCGAAGTAAGAAAGAGAGTTGGTCTGAAAGAGAGTGTCGGGGTGAAGGTAAGGAAAGGAATGCTCCGGTGGTTCGGGCATGTGGAAAGAATGTTTGATGAAAGAATGATTAAACAGATATACAATGCAAAAGTGGATGGATGCAGAAGTCGCGGAAGGCCACGACATACCTTCCATGATCAAATTGATCGTGTATTAGCAGAAGGTGATGTCAGGAGCCTTAAGAACAGACGAGCGTGCATGACAAGAGCTATGAATGTCAAAGAAGCAAGTGAGGTGTGTAAAAATAAGCCTGTATGGCGCTCTGTTGTTCGTGCCTACCCCGCAAGGGACCTGGCGTGAAGTTATGTTATGTTATGTTATGTTAATTACAGTATTTTTAGGCAGAACAATAGGCGGCTTTATCGCTTAGACTCTTAGAGCGATCTCTTCCAGGCCACCTAACTTATAGGATATTCTCTCTACCAGGCAACCTTTCTTGGGCAACCTAACTTATAGGATATTCTATACTAAACCGGCGATATAGGTGGTGTATAAATTCAAATGTTTATAGATTTTAAAATATATATTATTTTTTTAAGATATATATATATATAAATACATACTCATTTAGTTACATTTTAAACAAGACAAAGAAATTTATTAAACTTGTACCTACATACGACATCATAAGTACGCTCGTACAAAATGTGTGAGTCTGAGACGTTGTGAAAGTAATATAAAAAGTATGTTGGTTTGACTGTCCGGTCCCCTATTGTTTGTCATATAATATTGTATATTATAAACAAAGTATTGATTTTATATCAAATAATATAATTTGGAACTTAAAATTTAAAATATTCCTAATTAAAAATAAACTAAATTATAAATAAATTAAACTAAACATAAACTATATGTACAAACTAAAATTAAACCTTAATTTAATTAAAATCTAGTTACAAATTTTATATCTATTCTATATTAATATATAAAATATAAAATTTTATTATGAAATTTATTTTCTACAAATACATGCGAAGTGTATATATATGCAATAATATAATGCAATAATGAGTAAACAAAAGGTATGTATGCCAGTGCAGTAATATTCGCTGGAAAAGATAAGATAAATATGCGCTGTAATCGGGCAACGAACTTCATGGTATTAAATATCAATTGAGATACTTTTTATCATATTACAAAACGTCACAGTCATGAGACTGTACATTGCAGGTTTGTACGCTCGTACAAAATATTCATTTTGTAACGTATAAACCAGCATCAAAATTGAGTCAAATAGCGAATTACCATATATTCTTAAGTATTTCAGGGGTCACTTTGTATACATACATTACTAACATTTGTTTTAATTATGCATAAAAAATACATTAAATCAATAAAAAAACATTACACACACTACCATGTATTTGACAAACACACGCATATATACTCTTTGGTTTATTGTTAAAGTCAAATTAACAGCCTTGGCGAAATCTGTGATTGTAGAAGTAGTCTTTGACAACTGAACCTTAATAACGTTCAAACTTATAATTTAAATTAATTATTATGGTCGAATTTCAACCACTGGGCGACCACCAGTAAAATTAAATGTATACCATACAAAATATATAGGAATATAATATATCTGAATGTTATTCGCAAAAAAAAATATTGGTTTCTAAAGCCAATTAGACGACCTGCCATTTACTACGCGAGAAAAGCAGATAATAATTATGGCTGATAAAAAATCTATTTATAAACACTAATTACATTGACAGTTAACATTGAAAGTCTAGGTCAAATGCTAATACAATTGCGTCTATGTAAACTAAAGCAAGCAAATTGCATGGACATTGCGCCGGCCGGCGATTTTATAGTCATGTACTAGAAATATTTCGAAAACCCAATACAGCGAGAATTTCAAGTCAATAGACGAAGTCACTGGCATACCGTAGTATTAAAATAAATCTTTTGATATATATAAATAAATCCCCCATTCGATTGGTAGCAGTTCCGGTTTCGATTCCTGGTACAGTAATTTCGGAAATGAATTTTCTCCGTTGTTTACTATAGTCTGGGTGTCTAAGAACGGCCCCAGTGTAGTCCATTGTACATTACCGGTAACACAAGCGTAACTTGCTTAATTTGGGGATACAATACAATACAACTCTCTTTATTGTACACCAACATTACATAGAAAAAATACAGATACACAAGAACTTAAGAAATCTCTTCCAGGTAACCTTTGAATGGACAAGATCTTAAGCAGCTATATAAGTTTAACAAAATTACAGTAATTTTCAAAGATATCATTATAAATTTAATTAAATCATTACGAAAGTAGACTTTACTATCAAGGAATCGATTGCTTATTAATTGCGTATTTAAAATTCTATTTCTATCACAGTCTTAAGGTAAGATTGCATCAGCACCGTCTTCAATAGTCTAAGTGCAAAAAGCTATTATAATTTATTCAACTTCCGAACGATATGAGCATCAACAAATTTTTATTGCATGCAATGAGTAATTCAGCTACTGATGATATCCATAACACTTTTATTAAAGATCTCAGTAACGCAGAAGCCTTTCTCGAAGCTCTATCCAAGGTGGTAGGTGTTGCTATATCACATAGATTTCCTTTAGGTTATAAAGTTGAAAGTTGAGATATAAATAGAATAAGAGAAATATAAAGAAAAATATTTTTTAGCTAGACGTGTTGCTGGGGAGTTTCTTGCCGCTTCTTCTTAACAGCAATAACACTTTGCGAAGCGGTGTACATAGACTAGGAAGTAAAATTAAATTTTAATTAACCTGTATGTGTGACCTTCAAAAAGTGTTCTCCAGTGGAACTTATTTTGAATAAAAACTTTTAAATTTGAAAGTGTTGCATTTTTTTATTGCCTGAAGCAGGCAAACAGGCAGACGGCCCATCTGATGGAAAGTGGTCACCCTCGCCTATGGATGTTTGCAACACCAGGAGTGTCGCCAACGCGGTGCCGACCTCTAAGAAATTTTATAACGCCCTTAAGGAGCCTCATGTCATAGCGCAAAGGGAAAACCGCGGCGGGAAGTTCCCTTCAGATCGTTGTTGTACGCGGAAAAAATGTTCAAGAAAACCGTTGCATATTTAAGCGTGGGAGCTCTAGGAAATGGGGGTGAATATCTTATCAATGGCGAGCGGTGTGGTTGTAAAAGTAAGGCGTTGGCACCAGATCAAACAGATCCTTGGAACATTCTCTGGGAATCCCGTGTCGTATGTTTGAATTTTTGAATATCGTCAATGTATACATATTTGCAATAAAAACCAAATATGATTAAACTTATCTGAAACTGCTACAGCAAACTAAATTATCAGCAGAAACACATTTTATTTTAATACAACGGCGAATACTAAGCACTATTTGTTAGATTTATAAATTGAAAAAGATCGCTCATAAAACGCTTCTGGAAAATCGAATTTCTTGATCTTATTGAGGTGGCTTAGAAAAGTTTGCTTAAACATGGCCTTTACTAGAGAAATGGAGAACTATGTCATGCATAACCCATTCCAATATTATATATTACAAGTGAAATTGTTGTAGTGAATACACAAGATTTTTAAACTCATCCTTCACTTGAACACTTTATATTAATTAAATAAAGATAATTTATACAAAAGAGACACGAATCAGGGAAAAGCTGAGATAAAACAATTAAATATGTCGAAAAACAATAGCGTCACGTGACAACGGTGACGTTAATAAGACTTCTGCTATTAACCTTGCGTGCACACCGCATGAACTATAAAAAAACTGATTCATACGAATTTGGATGCCCATTGCGTACGAGCGAGGGCATGCAGCGGCCTTGCCTCGTATCGCCGCATCAGTTGGGCCAAGGATGCCATGCGACCCTACGTGACACGCATTGGATGTGCCGAAAGTCATTCCAACGATATACGTCGCTTGGAGAAAAGGAATGCTTTGAATAATCGAGCTGTTTTTAGGCATCAGCTGCCAGGTCCTGTTATTATAGAAGAAACTTCTTGAACTGCCAATCATAGTCTGCATACAATATATTCTTTTAATATTAAAATTCCTACCAAACTTGGTGTGATGTTACGAAAGTCTTGCAGTAAATTTTTGATGATGGGATCTTTACTCATAATAATACTTTGTCTATGGATATCGACAATGACAGCGGTTTTATTACTTTGGGTAATATTATCATAGATAAATACATATTTAATAATCTTATTACTCTTAAAAGTTTTACTATGTTTTGGGGTCGACAAAAACTAAGCTCAGATTTGAATGTTTCGTTAGTTTTCGTTGTTTTATTTCTTTAAACTTACACGCCCACTTGGAATATTATTCCGTAGTTATATCTAAATTGTTTTAAAAACAACTGATGTGATAATTTTTGAGGTAAAAACATCTGTAACAATTATTGAGATTTATTTTAGACATATAATTGATCGTTTTCCAATAAAGAAGGATTCTTCACATATAACAGAATGGTTAATAATGCCAGCAAAAGACCTATAGATAAGCAATTATAATGAAGTCAAGTTCAACAAGACTCGCTAATAACCACTCTTCATGTAATTTACTGATCATTAAATGGTAGGTCAACTGTGTATACGTAATCAATATATCTATGTAACTTGTAATATGTTAAAGTAGTACATGTGCTCATGAAATATCAAGGAAAGTATATGAAAAAGAAATTATTGATGACGGTGTAGTAGAAACCGTGCAGTCTGAAATTAAAAACCTTTTGTCAAATAAAATAAATATAATTATAGTTAATACTATAATGACCTTGTCAAGACAAGTTTAACTGCTACTCTGATTTTGTAGAAAAACAAGTAACAAAAAAACGGAACAAAATAAAAAGCATTTGTTTATTTGACCAATACTCGGTTACAATGCTCAGTAGTTGCATAACAACATTAGTAAGCTCCACCTTCTGAAATCATAAAACGAGAATCAAATGATAGAACCGATGTTTAAAACAAAATTGAAAATTCGTATACACTTGCAAAAAATAATAATACGTCCGTCACGTTGTCTGCCATCCGATGTCTTAATAGAAACTCGATATCCTTGACTTCGATCACAATTATGTTGTTCTGCATCTCAACTTGACACTGCGCCTTGTATCCGATGATTAAACGAGGTTTGTGATAATAATGACACAGGAGTGGGGGACACATAGTCAACTTTTAGAGATAAGGCAATCTATAAACTTGCTACTGTGACCAATAAAGGCAATGGATAGTATACCTTTATACGCTTTGCCCATTGTGGTTTCTTTCTCCATAAGCACAATGTAACAATATTCATATAAAGATTTCAAAATTGACTAGGCACACTAGCAAGACCATGATTGCATCTCAATAAACAAACAACGATAAAAAAAATGCAGAAGATATTTTTATAAATATTGGTGAATTAATAACGATTGCATTTTTCAAACGTCTTTGAAATGATCAATTAAAGCAAAGCACTAAAGGTCAACTGTATTAAACAGGTTGCTCAATGAGCATGAAATTCTGCTTTGTCATTTATTTTCATAGCTTAGAATTTCTATTAAGATTATAAAATCTTAATTGTTCATAAATATTTCATTATTATTACAGTTACTTATTAAGGTACCTATAACTTAATCACATAAAATCTATGGAAGAACATATCGAAAATTTTGCAACTAAGTATGAACCACTTGAAATTTTCATCTAATTATTATCATCATGTATGTAGTATTTACTTCTCTTATTAATTTTACATTTCTACACAACTTTTAGTTGAGTTAAGTTTCTCTTGGAAAGTATCACAGATTTATAATTTAGATAGATTCATGTTTACTAACGTAGGTTAACATCAGATGAACCTTTAATGAGTCTAAATAAATCAATATTGTTATTAGAAATTGGGAAATAAATAAAGATAATTTGTTTTGGGGTATTTTTATATATTTTAATTAAATCGATGCTAATAATTCTTCGACAAAAGTTGCTTACCAATTTTTTTGTGATTTAATGAAGAATTACGGCAGTTATTTGCTGATATTATAATCGTTATATTACTTTGGCATATTTATGAAGTAATATGTTGTTGTATGAACAAATGCAAAAGCCTTTTAAGAATATTACGATCAGTTTTATTTTTAATATAATAATAGTGTACAGGCAACTAATTTGAGTTTTTGTTCGTTTCAGGTTCGTCAAGCCAGATGAGGTGGCCAAACTTTGGGGCAAGATGAAGCAGAACGACAACATGACCTTCGAAAAGTTCAGTCGAGCTATGAGATATCACTACAGACAATCAGTTCTTGTGTCAGTACCTACAGCAAGACTCGTCTATCAATTCGGAAGCAAGGGTCCAGATTTCAAAACTGACAATCCTAATTTCGTCAAAGTAAAAACAGAGTTCGATATGAACGACATGCACTCGTAGTTTAAACACAATAGTCAAACTGTTGCTCAGAAGTTGTTGTGCCAAGCAAGGGACTACTCTTAGTCCAATATTGTTCAATGCGCTTCAGGAAGTTAATGCAAGATATACTAAATATTTTGCCAGGGAAGTAAGCATGATAGATTCTGGTTTGCAACTCGATGTCGTTTCAGCGGGTAATTTACTAGATGCGGGTATTGTTAATTCGGTAACAGTGATAAGAATTAAAACCAGTGCTCTAATGTGATGTGTCTTTATTGACAGAGCTGATTCAAAGTTTTTGATTTATATTGAGATACTGAAAAGGACAAATATTGGACTAAAATTGTACGTCAATTAGTAGCTGGCAATTAACTTAATGATTTGAGAAATGAATAGTTTTAAAGATCGGAATTTTGAATGTTGACTAAGTAATTATGAATGACATTTAAAATTTGTATTGCAACATTGATTTTCACATTTGTACTTTTAATACTACTTTCTTAACGAAAATCATGTCCATTACTTTGTTATTTTTTCTAAACAAGGTGCTTTTTTTGAAAAAATAAAATATTTTGAGGTTCTTTTTTGATTGAATAGGTGCTTTAATTTTTTTTTTTATAATTTTAGTACTTAAAACATAAACGGTACATTTAGTATTTATAGATTCTCATAGCTGTAAGTATTTTTATTTCATTCATATTATATCGGTGTTGCAATACCATTTCGAGATATTGCCAAGATAAAAAATCTTCGGAAATACGTAGTAATGATAATTACCTCCAATGTTTTATGATAGTATTGACAATGTCCTTAGATAGTTAACGATTGAAAACAAACGTTATAAAATTAAAACTATTTTTAGGCACAATATCGTAAGCGCCTAATAATTTTAGCATAAGCAAGAGTTTATTGCATTTTGGAGGTTGTGTTACAAAGTTTCTTTTGATTGAATTTAGATAACTTATTTTTTTTTTATTATCAGTGTGTTATGTTCATGAATGAGATATGCAAATAAAACAGTATTCGAAAAGGTTGTTGATTTAGGTGTTTACGATATTCTTAATTAAGATCATCGACACTATAGATAGGATTGTTAAATTTAGTCGTGTGTAAAACATGACATTCTTTACAAACTTCGTTTGAGAATTGGATTTTTTTTTAATAATTTATACAACGAAGTGGTTCCAAAATGGATCTCAAACTGTTCAATATTAAAGAAATTATTAGGTTTAAACAGCGGCTCTCAGAAAAGTAAAGTAATTATTAACTTAAACTACTTCATGGGTTATAATTTTGTTTTTGATAGGATGAAAACAAGGTTCAGAGTCTAAAGCTCAGATCTCTAATGCCCATATACCGGTTGCTGAAATGGATTTATTTTTACAAAGTGACAAGTAATAAATTGCTTTTGCTAAAGAATGTAATGTGCTCCTACAGACTTTGTCATCAAAGTCGTTTTCAGCATTGACGAAGATCTTGACTTTGATGACAGGAATAACTTGTCTTTCATCGATATTATTTTGATACACCATGACATGAAGAGATGCTTATATCACATATTAAAAATTGCCTAGGTACCTTGTCAGCCAAATTGAAATATTTGAGGTTAATGATTTAGTAACTGTCTTTGATAATTTGATCGATTAATGTGTGGGTTAATTTTCTTGTGCATTCAAATTATCTTTAAAGATTAGTTAGATGTTACATACTAATTTGAGTGTAATTAGTATGATAAGCTCAGGTTTATAATCCAGAACGATATCCAGTCTCGAGTCAGGTTTAAGCATATAACCGCTATTAGAATATTGAGCGGTTATCGTCATAGAAGTGGATTCACTTCTGAGCGTTGTTCTAGAATTTCTAGTAAAAGGTTCAATGTTTGATACGATAGTTTCAAAGTTGTATACATAATGTTCACTGTTGGTTATTAATGTAGAAAATGATAACGGTCCGTTGGTTTGTCCTGTCAATTATGAACGGATTGCACATCGAAGATAAGGACAAGTGTGAAGAAAACAAAGTATCTTGATAAATAGATATTTATTTACTGATACAATACATTGAGAATTAACTATCTTTGTCATAATTAATAAGTTTTTTCATATTGAACAATTATTAATAATTTGAAATTTTGCTAAGATATTGGATATTCCATAGTAATTAAATTTTATTATAATTATATGTGCTGCAAAAGTAAATGTTTATTTTTTAAATCATAGTTTTTAATAATTAAGTGTTCTGAATGACTCATACAATAATATGAAATCCGTCTTTGATGTGCTATCTCAGAATACGTAAGGAAGTTGTGCTTGAATAGGTTTTTTAATAACGAACATTATTGATCAAGAGATAATGAATAATTACGGTCGATTTTTGATGGTTGTTTATTATTAATGATAAAGTAACGAATTTTTGATAAAAAACAAATATTATTAAATTTAAATCTAAATAGTTAAGAATTGTTGTTACCATTAATCGTGAATCATTCCAATTTAGACATAATTTATACTTTATAACAGCCGATACTGTGACGGCTCTACAATCTAATTGCTCAAAATCACTGGGATCATTGTAATCAAACATAACACTTCTGTTACAATTTTTATACGATGCTATAAACAAAAGATTAGTTAATGCCAAATTTATATCTGTTAAGTTTTTTTGCTTATTCAATGAAGACTCTGGACATACGAGAGTATATTTGAAATTATCTCTACATATAGAACAGATGAGAGTATAATTGAAATTATCTCTACACATAGAACTGATGAGAGTATAATTAAAATTATGTCTACACGTAGAAAATTTGGTTACATTGTTGAAGTAAATTCCGATCGATCGAATACATAACTAATACGTTAAATTTGATATATATTGAATTTGAAATATGTTTGTGAAAAGTTTTGGAGATATACTTACTTTACATTGTAACAGAGCAATCCCAATAATAAAACTGCTTTGAGCATTTTCTTGTACACATTATATAGTTTATTTAATCCCTTGAGATTTTAAGAGAGGTATAAATTATATAATAATATATATAATTATACAACTTCATCGAATATTTGATATATTTTTATGATTAGTTGTCATTAGTGTACGGCTAATAAATTATTAGCGTTCTATTTTATTTTTAATATTAATTATAAATCTTTAATTAAAGATGCCATATGACTGTATTTATAATACGAAGATGTACTTAATTTTATTATTTTTATACATCACATTTTATCATTTAATGATAAAATATAGTTTTAACATCACATTTATTTCCCAGTCTCAAAATGCTAGTTTTATTAATTAGATGTATAAGATTAAATATATGTACAAAAAATATAAATTGGCGCAATTGTGCAATAAAAAAAATATGATTAAATGAAAAGTGACATTTAAAAGATCTGTAGGCCAAAGACTAGTTTGATGTGAATTTTCTATAATTTAATTTAATTAAAAAGAAATGTTTTATATTACTTTTAAAAGCCGTTAAAGAATTGATTTCTTCTGGTATAAGTTTGTTTTATGATTGTAATTCACCACTATCGTCATATTTGTTTTGTTGTTTTGCCATCTCTAATAAGATGTGTAAGTAAATACGTATTATTAGGCTTTGTTAATCAAGAGTGGATATATATAATAATTTTCTAAATATCTTTTGAATATTTCATACAATTTAAACAATTTTTAAATATATTTAATTGTGCTTCAATTTGGTAATAGTGGAGTAACAGCTGCACTAAAACTTGTGCTGAATTACTTACCTCAACCAACTTTTTTTTATTCAAATATGATGTTTTAAAAACTGTCCGACATGTAAGGTTTAAATAAAAAATAAATTAAAATTTCATTCAACACTGAAACATAGTTAAACTGTCAATAATTTTCCATTAATTAAGCATGCACGTTTTTTTTCCACGATTTCATATTCGATATTTGGCCGAATATTACATAGTATTCGGCTGAATATTACATAGTGTTCTGCCGAATATTACATAGTATTCGGCCGAATACCGAATAGTTAAATAAGTGGCCGTATATTCATTGCATCTCTACTTTTATCATAAACGTTTGTTATCCTTGGATAGTGGTGAAAATATTATATTTTAGTTTCTAAGCTGTACGTCTCTCAGGCATTTGCTGTGATGTAAGATATCAAAATACATAAAAGCTTATTTTTAATAAATATCTTTCAGTTTTCTGTAAATATTACTTTTGTCGTCTCTTACTGTAATAATTGTAATGCGATCAAATTACGAATTCTTAAGAGAAATAAATTTTATTGTTATTGTACTTTTGTTGTTTTCTTTTTATTTAAATATACACATAAGGGGTTTATATATTTTACCTTTTTTAACTTAGGGAGCTACGTAAATGTAGTTGGATACATTAATTACGAACATTTTGAAAATAGTCAAAATTTTCTTACGACCAATCTCAACAACAATATTAGAATAGAATAGAATAGAAAACACTTATTGTTCACCAAATAAACTATTACAGAAAAAAATAAATTACAACAATGTCACGGGAAATCAAAAGGCGGCCTTATCGCTCAAAGCGATCTCTTCCAGGCAACCTGACTGAGAGGAAACATTTAAAAACTTATGTCTAGGTATAATGAAATTAATAAGAAGTAAAATAAAAAGGAAGGACAGTACAATGTAAACAGCTAAGTTAAGAAGAATAGAAAATAAAATATATAAAAAAAACATTATAAGCTAAGGTAATGGTTTATGACCGATTTTTTAAATTTGGCAAGTAATTTAGCTTTTCTGACATATACGGGTAAAGAGTTCCACAGACAGACAGCCTGCACAGCGAAGGATTTGGAGTAAAATGTTGAAGAATGTGCAGGTGCCTTTAACAGGAGGTTATTAGAGGAGCGCAAATCGAAGGTGTGTGATGTATGAAGGAAGTTGAAACATTCCTTAAGGTAAGGAGGAGTGTAGGGTATAAATAGTGTACGATATAATAAATGTAGAAGATGAGCATTCCGGCGAAGTGAGATTGGGAGCCACTTGAGTTTTTTGCGATATTCAGAAACGTGATCATATTTTTTTAATCCAAATATGAATCTAATACAAACATTTTGAAGACGCTCAAGTTTAATGAGTTGCTCTTGGGCGATATTAAGATAACAGGCATCCGCATAATCAAGGATGGGTAGTAAAATTGCTTGAACAAGCGAAATCTTAGTGGCGGTTGGAAGGAATTTTTTTAGTCTTCTGAGTGAGCCATAGGATGCAAAGATCTTACGACTTAACTCGGTAATGTGGGGTCGCCAACACAGTTCCTTGTCGAAGATTACGCCGAGATTCTTGACTTGGTCACTAATGGGAATTTACGTATTATGAAACATTACATCAGGGAGTAATTCAAAATCAATTTGGGACATTGTTCGAGAGCTACCGATAATTATAGCCTGAGTCTTACCAGGATTAACGCTAAGTCCGTAAGAAGTACTCCAGTTGTGTATACGAGTCAAGTCATCATTAATAACCTTAATAGCGTCATGTAAGGTGTCCTTCGGAGCCTGGGTATAAATCTGCAAATCGTCTGCATAGAGATGATATTACGAGTGATTCAGACAAGTTCTCATACAATTAACATTTATTTTCACAAAAAATTTATTGACATTCATATTATATGACACTCAAACTGTAGTGGAACACTTACAAGCCAAGAGATGGCGCTGTGTATTTATTAATGTTGCAAATGATTCCCGACCCATACAAAATGAATATATACAAATTTCCAGTATAATAGACAAGCTTAGGCCTGCGAGGAACGACAATAGCCTCGCTGAAAGATCTTTCTTTGAGAAGAAGGGGCATTCCAATATTTCCAATCCAACCGGTGGCTCCTCCATCTAGTCGAGTCATCCCTAAAAGACTATAAATACACCAGCCCATAAAAAGAAAGTGGTCTGTCCTTTTGAACAGATCCACCCATTCTTTTATATTTCGATGCGCTGAATCCAAATCTGGAGTGAACGCATCGGATTCAGCGCATCGAAAATGAAAAAGTTTCTTACTTAACGGGATGTTATACTATTGAAGAATATGTAAATGATAGAACTTCATTCATTTAGCACCTCGCTCCAGCCTCTTATACAATCGTCTGTATAACGTTTTAATCTTGCCAACCATTTAAGGAGTTTATGGAGATATACAAACTTTTAGTACATCTCGTCATTATTATAACAATAATAATATTCTTCTTTCCTCTTTATGTCTTTGTCTTTCTGAGTATGCACTGTTTGCCAACAATTCCATTAATTCTTCGAAATGTAATTTTGCAACATACTTCTGTGTAAAACTTGAGATATCAATAGAATAAGAAATTTAAAGAAAAACAATTTTTAGCACGTGTTGCTGGGGAGTTTATTGATGCTTCTTCTCCTTAACAGCAATAACACGTCGCGAAGCGGTGTACATGGTATAGGAAGTAAAATTTAATTTTAACCTATATGTATGACTTTAAAAAAGTGAATTTTCACTTTGAAATACTTGAGAGTAGATGGGTCTGGCCAAAAGTAAGGCCACTTTTTTGTGGGCTAGTAAATAATAAAGTATTGCTTATCTTGTGTTTTTTATTTAAAAAATCAACTATGATTAGAGTTGCCCTCTACAGAACACCATTTTTAAAGTGCGTGACTGCAAGAGAGTTATTTGTTCGGAAAATCTTTTAATTTTACTCTTTATATAGAGATATATAACATTTTTTAAGAATACAGATTTGAAATGGTTTCATTTTACTTAAGCAATTTCACGGCAGACATTTGAATTCGGATCAGCGTATTGTAATCTGAAGAAACTAGTCAGTACCATTATTTTTTGATGAGTGAAAATTAATAAGCGAACCAAATAGTGACATCTATTATAATAAAGTGGTAGTTAATAAAACAGTATGTAGCGTCGAAAAGAACGTATTTTATTATAATTTGTATAGATGTCACTGGTTGAAGTTATATAAACTGGGCAATCAATCCGGGTTTGCTGATTACTACGGTTTTCTGGCAAGTCAAAATTAAAAATGAAACACAAGAGCAACCTCTATTATAATAAGTCGTAGGTATTAATATAATATTATATAAAAAATATTTGACGTCGAGAAGAACGTAGTTTACTAGAGGAGAAGGTGGTAATGTGGCCCCCCACTTTGTTTTTCAGGTTTCATGTAAAAAGTAACAGGAAAGCCAATGTAATGAATACATCATTAGTTTTCTTATTTATTTGGCAATTCACGACATAATATGAGATAAATAAAAATGCAATAGATAATTGAAAATACATTTATTAAAAAAAATAATGACATTTGACAATTTGAGATCAAGTGAGGGTTATATGGCACCCAGGGGGCCAAATTAAATGTATTATACTTAGCGCCAAAAATCGCAAATATAATATTCGCTTGCAGGGCCCGCGCAGTATGAGCCCATAAGTTGCAGCTTTGGCACTGAATCCACTCCTCACCACGTCTGTCACTGGAGTAATTATGGTCACAAAATATACAAATCGTATCTGAGTCTTCAGGAATTACAGCTGGAGAGACATTTTCATCACATCCCGATGAGTCACTTTCTACTATTTCTTCATTATCGGAGCTACTGCTGGATGTTACGTCTCTTTGGTGCCTCTTAAAACCGCTGGAGCTATCCTCTCTATAATTCCGACCGCGTCCGCGTCCGCATCCATATCCGCGTCCACGTCCGCGTCCACGTCCACGAGTATCTGCTGAGCACAAAGATTCATACAATTGGTTTTTGTAAGACGAGCACCTTTGCTGCTGAAGTTTTTCTACCACGATTAGAAGTTTTAGTCTTGGAATAGCCCAGGAATCGGCTGTATGTGTTCTGGTAAAATAAGATTGCATTGTAGCTCATTTACCGCTGAACTCACTCCTCCTCCCGTAATGATAATACATCCTTATGTCGCCTCAAAAAGTAATCCAACCACGCTCTTCCTGCTACTTCATTTCTGAAGTTATTTCCAATATTATTTTTCAATGCTAGTTAAAAAGCCATTTTTCGAATATTCATCCCAGTAAGTCCGTAGTATCTAAACTCCATAAATAAAATATATTCAACTAACTTTTCTTCCACAAAAGATGGAAGTATTGGTTTTCTACCAAGAGGCTTATGAACAAGTAAATCTAAAGATTCTTGAGTGTCTTACTAATTGTTTTAATGTAGACCAAGGTACGGAAAATGTTTTTACCGCCTTTTTATAGCCCATGGTCTTGGTTCTCACGGCTTCAATAGCCTTTTTCATTTGTACAGGGTCCCAAGTTTTTATTTTCTTAGAAGATGGAGACATTAAACTTAGTCGAGGCATCTGGATATAAATAAATATCACTAATGAATGTTATATGGCCCCCGGGACCGTAATACAACCAATATGAGGGGGCCAAATTACCAGTACCATGGAATCTACAAACCAGCCTCTAAAAATATGTAACACCAAATATTTTGCGTACGTACCTTCAAAATCCAATAAGAAAACGTTAATCGAACACAATATCCAAATCGCTGATACGTAAACTCGGTATTTCCAGAATTATGCAATTAAATGCAACACAATAAAAAGTTTTGACGAGTGCAAGTTCAAACCAGCTCAAATAACAAACGCATGTGCTGCCTTCCCTTATTTTTTTATTGCATTAAATCGAAATGGTCATTAATGCTCCCCGTTTAAAAAGAGTTTCGCTAGATGACGTGATTCAAAACTAGAAATATCGAAGGGGGCCATAATACCTGGGCCACATTACCACCTTCTCCTCTATTAATTGCATAGAAGTCACTGTTTGATGCTATATAAACGGGCCAACAAAATAGGTTTTATAGTATTTTCTTAAGTTTCCGCGACTACTTATACTGATTCTAGTATACTAATTAATACTTGGAATTTCCAATGCAAAGTAATCGACAATAATCAGTTGCAGTGAGGTAGGGCAACAAAGGCCGGCTAGCTCAACCCCACAGGCCATCTTATATAATAAAGGACTAAAAAGAAAAGAAAATAAGTGTAATATAAACATTATAATAGAGAATTCTTAACATTATAAACATTAGAATAAAATGAATGACATTAATAAAAATATATAAAAATGTATTTTTATATTATGCCCATCTCCACATTATATAGCAAACAGGAATAAGGGAAATAGGTACCCCGAGTATCACGAGTATGCAACATGTGTCGGTCATGGCATATTAGCGCTGTCCACTCTCTCGCGACTTTCTTGCTTGATACTGTAGAAGTGGATATGATGTAGATCAGGGATTTCCAAACTGTTTTGGGCAAGAGACCCCTTCTCTAAAATAAACTGATATCAGACCCCCCTAGTTAAATTACTTTAAAAATCATAACTCTAGTTGTTTTCATATGACAAAAACTAGAGATATGATATACTAACTTAACCAACCTCAAAGTTTTAAATTGATAAGTATTTTGTATCAATATTATTACAAAATAAATATATTTTTTAAAAACTTTATGGTTAGTTAAGTGAGTAAACTTCGCTTAATTTTCTTGATGATCTCAATGATACTTCCTACTAAAATATTAGTCAATCTTATAACAAGCTGGTATATTTAATTTTGTGTTAAGTATACTAGCATAAGTATAAGTAAGTATAAGTTTCAAATAAGAACTTTTGTTTAGACAGGCCGATTTTTAGACCTTGTTGACCCCCAAAATCAGTTTAGTTTATATCGACCCATGGGAAACCGGTTTTGAGCAGGGGGTCGATACCGACCACTTTGGGAATCCCTGGTGTAGATGATGCGGGTTAAAATCTACAACTTACAAAAATATTTGACGGCTAAGTTATGTCTTTTAATTTGGATGAACCAACCAAAGTGATCAATATAAGAATATAATTGAATCATTCAATTTGATTGAATGCCCTCGTATCCTTTCAACCAAAGTGATTATATTGGTTAATCTGTTTAATATCAACGTTATATCATCGAGTAATGTAGGTTAGAGTGGCTTGAGGTATGTCTTTTGTTGCATGCTCAGCCTTTCCTTCACAACTAAGCGCAGGGTCGACAGGGAGGAGGGGGTTTTTAGTGGGTATTGGGGTTGCTGCCCGTGCAGCTTCCTCTGAGTCTTTCCACACTAGCTGAGTCGATCGCGGGCGGATCACTGCCAAGAGCATACTATTGCTGCAGTGATGCCTCCCCCGGTCGACGTGTGTCGTTTCCTGGCAACGACCCAGTCTGTGCGTAATTCGGTAGCATTTACCCTCGCCTCAAAAAAAAATGTCTTTTGTTGCATGGTGGACATTCCTCGGGGTAGGGAATTCTCACCCACTAAAACGTCCCCAGGTTTCCTTCCATAACCTAAGCCAGGGTCATGGGATAGCAGCTAAGCCAGCGCCACAACTCTGGCAGGCCTGCAAACAGGCCTCTTCCGTAATGTTGAAGAATTTTATCTCAATTTGAGTCTAACCCACGCGCCGCCTTGTATCCTCATAACAAATCCCTTTTTGGCCAGCTGGACTGGACTGCTGGTTTTTTCAGCAGGGGATACTTCGAAATGCTGCAGCAATTGGTAAGTCATCACTTTCATCTCGCATAGAGCGAAACGAGATCCTGTGTACAAATAAAAATATTTTTACTACTCGCCCGCTATTGGGGTGCTCCAGCAATATAAGTTTTTAATTGGATATTGACAAAGTACAATCGCGGTATAAAATAGTTCGCCAGTTTTCAAATTGATTCGTGATGAGCTCTCGCCAGTGATCGACGTATCACATAACTTACACAACACCAATAACTATTATTACAACGAGATACTTAACAGTGAAATCATCAAATTATCAGAAATAATTTTATTATCATGACATATGTCGCAGCTTCTTTGATTTTCTAAAACTCACAAACTCACCGGGTCCCTTTCGAAGAGGTTAGTAAGTAAACGGGTTAATATTATGTTTATTTTTATCTGAAAATCGCTCTGGATCGAATTTGCTTGGATCAGGGTAGTAGGTAGTCAGTGGTGAGTAAATTAGGTTGATTTCCTGACTATCTAATGTTTGCAGTGACAAAAGAGTGAATTAGGCTACTTTAAGCAGTTTGGCGGCATTACAAAAAAATTTGCTTATATACCATACCATTGAATTTGAAAAAAAATGTCGTCCTTTTACATCTTTTCATTCTCGCTGTCATACTTTCTCTATAGCCTGAGGCTCATGCAAGTATTACTTATGAATTTGTCATCCTCTAGCTCAGGGATTCCCAACGCGGTAAATATCGACCCCCTGGGATCGTGATGAGAAAATGATGTCACGTTTACTCACTTGACCAACCGTAATGTTTTTAAATAGTAAGTATTTTGTATCAATACGGTTATGGGGTATCAGTTGGGTCTGAGCTATCAGTGCATTTTGGAAAAGGGGTCTTTTGGCTTAAATAGTTTGGGAATCCCTGCTCTAGTTGGATTAATCATATATTTATACCTATACAGTTCCTGGGTCCCATTCCAAAAGGCTGGTAACTAAATGGGTTAATGCTATGTTTATTTTCATCAGAAAATCGCTCTGGATCGAACTTGTTTGGCTCGGGGAAGTAGTCAGGATTGTGGTGCGTGAACCAGATTGGCAGTACGATATTCGCTCCTGCTGGAATCTGAAATGACAATGTAGGGGTTCTTTAAAACTATTAAGATAAAGAACTAGCGGTCTCGGCAGACGTTGTGCTGCCTTAAGAATAAAAATCTAGAACCCGATTACAGCGCCACCTGCCATGTCTAATTGGGAATCTGAACCATCCCGGGACCCACTCCAACACACATAAAACCCGATTCCAGCACCAAATATTTTATTAAGATTGATGGTCGATTGGTTATATTATTGAAGTAGTAGCATTAGAATGGTGAAAGAGTTTTTGAAATCGACGCAGTAGTTTTTGAATTTATTCGTTACAAACACAAACATTTCCCCATTATAATATTAGTATAGATAGTTTCACCCAGGACCATTAATTCACTTAATGTCACTTGTTTATATGGTATTGAATGGAGAAGAACTAGAAAGCACACTGTTGATAAATATGATCTTGTTGGTAATTTCATCATGAGGACTGTTGAGTCCTGCAAATAATAGTACCAACAAATAAAATTTTGTAACTACTGAAAGCACAGGAAAATATCGCAAGGTTTTTATTGCAGGAGTTCAGTAGACAGGCAGACGGCCCACTTGATGGAAAGCGGTTACCATCGCCATCGCAGCGCATTTGCAAGACCGAAGGTGCTACAAAAGCGCTGCTTCATTATGATGATTTGCCAGGTGGTAGGGCATTTGCCCGACTGGATGGCTACCACCCCTGGTCTAAAGTATGTCGCCATAACAACCTTGAGTTGTGTTCCGGCATTTGTGACCAGGTCTCCAATCCAGTCTCAGTTAAGAGAGCAGCAGCGCATTTGGTGTTGCAAATGTAAATAGGCGATGGTAACCGCTTTCCATTAAGTGGCCCGTCTGCCTGTCTGCTGAACTCCTGCAATAAAAAAATAGATCTGATTCAACAGTCCACATGATGAAGTTACTAACAAATAAAAATTTATGACTACTGAAGGCACAGGAAGATATCGTAAGGTAATTTGCATCGAGATTACAGAATTATGAAATCTGCTAATCCGCTTAAAAATAACTCAATAAATTTAAGGGCTGATTTACTTTCATGAGGAATAATAAAATTTAAATCAAGTTTGCTACGACGTACTATGCAATCCTTTGGAGCACCGTCATAGGCCTTCCCAATTTTGTAGGGTTTCACGCATTTCCTGTTTGTGAACGGAGCTGCTGGCCAAATACGCATAGATTCTGAAATAAAAATAATTATCTATTATATTATTATAAAATTCCAAAAATGCCATGTCTGTACATTGAAGTTATTAAAAATAAAAAATAAACTACAGTGCAATGCCAGCAGAGTTTTAGTCTTTCCTGGAAACCTGATCACAATAGATACAAAGATGTACAATTTCTAATATCATTCAAATGTAGAAAACGCCCTTCAAAAAGCTTCTTATTTATTTCAACAGACTATATAAACGACAGAGACCACGACGCAATTTTTATTAGATTTTTTTTTAAACTACTAGGCCGATTTTGATGCGGATTTCGCTGATCGACAGATAATTTTTAGAGTTATTTGCGCTACTTTTTATCCCACTAATCCCGCGAGATTTTTTTGGGAATGATTTAAAATGGCCAGATTAAAAAATCTCTAATTATTATTGTGTGATATTTTTTTAACCCGAGAATCCCGCGGGAAATTTACCAATTTGTAGTTGTTCGCTGTTTGCTGATTCCGACATAGTGTTTACTAAAACGATAGTTTACATTCTTTTTTTAAATGCTGCGATATTTTGAGTCCCGGGAATCCCGTGGCAATTTCAAGTCCAGCGTGGACGAAGTCGGGAGAATATCCTAGTATTATATAAAATAATAATAATAATAATTTATTTGTCAGACTTTCGTCCAAAATTTCTGTTAGTTACACAAGAGACTTAAAAACTAATTGTTAGTAAAATAAAAAACAAGTAAAAGTAACAAACACACTTATTTGGCGGCTCGGTTTGACGGCAGCACATGCAATTTAACCCTGTGTTTGCAGTAAGGCCCGTCAACCCGCTCCGCCACAGTCCGGAGTATGCTGTTGGAGCTGGCGCGCACCCGCCGCCACAGGGATGCGACCCGCTTACGCATTATAGCATAAAAATCATCTATGCGGTCTTCCGCAAACATCCCTGAGGCACTACAGTAGCGCGGCAGCCCCATCAACATCCTAAACGCGTTATTATATTGGACGCGCAGAACGCTGTATGCCCTCTGAGTACAGCTAACCCACAAGCTGCAAGTGTAAAAAGTCTGGCAGTATGCACCAAACAAGGTTCTTTTGACGCCCTTTGTACACCTTCCAAACCTGCGGATCAGCATGTTACTCCGAATAGCCAGCGCCCTACGCTCCCTCTCCACGTCCATGTCATCGGTCTGGTCTGCAGTAACCCAGTGTCCCAGGTATTTAAATTCTGACACTATCTTCAGCGGCGTCCCACGTATTGTGACTGGTGGTACCTCAGAGTAGTGCTTTGCACCAGCCCTAAATACAAGCAGCTCGCTTTTGTCCGCATTGTACCTGAGACCATGGGAGTCCGCATACCTCTCGCAAATTGCAAGCATTTGCCGAAGGGCACTGATTGAGGGACTCAACAGCACCATGTCATCGGCGTAACTTATATTGTTTACAAATGTGCCATCAATAGAACAACCAACCATGGTGCTACTGAGCTCCTCAAGCAGCCGATTAATATACAGGCTGAAGAGCTTAGGTGAGGTTATCCCCCCCTGCCTCACCCCACACTCGAGCCTGTACCGCTCAGATAACGAGCCCGCCCATTTAACAGCATTTGTCTGGTGCCCATACCAAAATCTAAGTAGTTCTATGGACTCAACAGGTAGTGTTGTGTCCATATAAAGTTTCTTCCAAAGTTTATCATACGAGACCATATCAAATGCCTTTGAAAGGTCAAGGAAACACGCATAGACGGGTGTTTTTCTGTCAGTGTAGTACCGGACAGTGTGCTTGAGGCATAAAACTGCTGATTCTGTCGAAAGACCAGATCTGAAGCCAAATTGGGCGTCGTTAAATGCCAGATGCTGATGAAAATGATTTGTTTTCTACTTTACACTATCTTCAACATTCTTCATTGCGTCATAATGTCGAATTGTTTTGAGGTTATTATGCTTGAGTCTTTGAATGCTTTATATACAAATGTTTAAAACAGTATATTTATCAATCTTTACAGCGTCGACATTGAATTTGCTCATCCAACCATGCAGTTGAATATGAAAGTATTCATTACACAAAAAAATATTAATTCATAACATTTTATACAATACCTGAAACAACCATATCCAAATATTTCATATGTTGGACGGAATTATAATCAAACTTTCCACCATTACACTCTTCGTTCTCTTTGATCTCCTGGTACAGACGCTCTTGTACGTCGGGGTTCACAGCCAACTCGTGCAGCATGAAGGACATCATGGTGGAGACTGTATCGAAGCCAGCGAACAGGAATAGCACTGCTTGGGCTACAAGATCTGTGTCTGACCATTCTGGAAATAAATTACTTATCAGCGCGTTCCACTAGTAGCTCACAACGCCTAAAATGCTCCGTTAGCCGTTCCACAAGGCGACCGCGGTCGTTGTGCTCGTGGCGAAAACGTCACTTATAACGTCATCATTTTCGATCACACAACGCTTACAACGATCCATGTCAAGAAATGGGTCGAATAACTATTCCACTTGGGTTTACGATTGTAACGCTGGCGAGCAAGTGGAACGGGAAAAATCGCGGTCTTGAACGTGGTTGGTGTGAGTCTCAAATGGAACGTGGCCATTATAACATCAAAGACAGTTTAAACAGGTAAACAGGCATGCGACGCGATGGTAAACGGTGGTAAACTAGATTAGGCTTCCATAATAACCATAAACAAAATAATTAAAATGAACAAGTTGGCGAGAGCCTAAATAATACTTTAAAAATAATCATTGACATTTGGCATCTTCGTCTTCCGTGATCACGGTCACTGAAAAGTGGCCCAAACCATTAAATCCTAGTTTTCTTATGTACTAGCTGTCCCAGCAGACGTCGTCCTGCCCCGAAAAGCTGCAATCGATATGCCGACAGCAGCGCCACCTACCGGGTCCAATTGTGAACCAACTCAGAAACCTTCTCTGGCTCATGCATAACAACTTTGCTAAAGATCTTCACATGATCAAATGTATAGTTTACGATTCTATAAAGGACATACAGACAAACATTCATTTTAATATATAAGAAGAAGATAACTAGTGTTTTAGCGCTGCAGCAAATACTGGTACATGAGTCCCTGCTTTCATCAAGTCCGAACTTTTTTATTTTGACTAGCTATTATCCTATCCCTAGTACGTAGTACATACAACTCAAGGGTTTTATGCCGGTATTATTAAACAACTCCATGTCTTAGAGTAGGATATGGAATCTTTGTATTATAATCGTACAGAAAACTGAATATATACTCTATATTAATTAGAAGAAACAATTGACAACTGTCTTAATTCAAAGTATTGGAAATGTAATTCTTTTAAAATCGTTTGCAACAAGTGATTCTTCTTAACTAACCTCTATCATGGTGTTTCTTTCCAATAGCTGATTCTTCAACTGTAGCGAAGCCAGCATCAACGTCTTTTCCATCTTTCGTATCATGGGACAGCTGACCTGGAAGCATTTTAATTGTACTGAGATCTATCTCAGTACGATCTAACACTCTAGTGTTAGATGTTTCATTTACAGATACGTTTTAATGCACTAGTTTGTTACTGTTGAAGCAAAGTGCTAGTGATTTGGGTGCATTTTGTTTGCACATTTTTTAATACTACACTGGTGGTCGAAATTTGCCCGAAATTAATTTAAATTATAAGTTCATTCGTTAGTTATTCTTAAACTGCGTGTGTAATGTTTTATTTTATGATTTAATGTATTTTTCTAATATAATATAATAATTATAAGTTTGAATATTGTTAAGGTTCTGTGGTCAAAGACTATAATTCTATAATCATAGTTTTCGCCAAGGCTACACTGTTAATTTGACTATAACAATAAACAAAATGTTGTGATGTTATGGTCGTGGCGAAAACGTCACTAATCACATCATTTTCGATCACACAGCCCTCAACGACCCATGTCAAGAGGTGGGTCGAAGTGGGCATTATGTCATCAACGCCCCATAATCCGTTCCACTAGAGTTTATGAAGTTTATGATTGTAAGGTCCACTAGAGTTTATGATTGTAAGCATGTGAAACGGGAATAATCGCGGTCGTGAACCTGGTCGTTGTGAGCATCTTGTGGAACGTAGCGATCATAGCGTGTCGATAAAAAGTCATAGAGCTGATAGGTCTAATCAAATTTGACTTTAACAAATATTTTTAAATCCGGTATTTCTACATGTAGCAATACAATGTAACCCAAGAGTTTAACTGTAATATACTTAATAAAATATATTTTAGAGTCTTCGATGGTTTTATTTTAACGTATCAATTAAGGTATCTTAATCTAGGAATGTTAATTAATGTCTACTCAAGAAGTCTCCACGTCTAACAAAACGGTGTTGTTGATGTGTGTCACGGTTGACGCGCCTGTCAAACTCCGCTCTGCGAATGACGTTGACAGGCGCGTTCCGTTTCTATTACATTAACAATAGTTATTTTTACCTTTTTTAGCTTGTAGAAGAATATCAATCATGTCGTGTCTAACGATGTGGTGTTCATTGCGGTACTTCATGGTGCCAAGGATGATTTCATTGTAGAACTTCGCCTCCTCCTCAGTCGTGAACTTCAGTCCTAAGATCTGCCGAAAAACAATTATTCCATAGAGTACTCATAACGTCAAAGCCGTGGTATAATGGTTAAAGCACTAGCATCAGATACTCAAATGACGCGGTTTCTAATCCGGACCGAAAAGGCATACACCTTTAAAAGAAAAGAAAAAAACAAACGTGTTGGTCTCGGGATGCCCGACAGAAGTGATAACTTGCGTGAGAGAAAGGGGAGCCAGTCAGACTGGCGCCGTAACGCGTTATTTAACGTTATGAAGCGGTTTACCATCCCATAAGAAGTTATCACTTCAAAAATTGAAGAAATAGCGACTTACTTACATTGCTGACATGTATCTTAAAAATAAAATCCATACGTAATATCCAAATACATAATATCCAAAAATATAATCCATCCATTGTACGCCATATTATCAGCAAACAACAAACTCAGCTTATTTCTGTGCCGGCATAATATCCGACACAACGCTGATTATCAGTGCAAACCTTCCTTTTGATATAATACTGAAACGACCCGAATATTTTGTGAATTTGATTGAAAAACTCTTTAAATATATCTACATAGAATACTACATAGAATAATATTCATAAATATTTTGAAGTGAAACTTCTATATACTCCCTTATTATGATTTTTACAGAATCTGCCCGTAAAACTTCAAGTTAAAATTTTGTTGCGATTCGTTTTACCATTTGTCCGTTGCCATTCGTGTTTCTAACTTGTAATAAAAGAAAACTGAACTTATTTTTATTGTTTTCTACCCATAGTCCCTCAAGATTATGAGTAGAATACTGAACCTAGAGCACCGCCTTCTGTGGGTAAGGTGCCCAGAAGGCTGGCTACGTTTCCTCGCTGGATCGCCATACTGACCATTGCCCGAGGTAAGCACTAGACCTCTGATCACCTGAAGAGTCAATAAGTCATTTAAATATTTATTAAAGAAAGTAATATCGATACAAATTTACTTACCTTAGTTAATAATGGACATAATTTAAAAAGCATAAAACCCAACAATCTTTTGAAGGAGAAATTTGTAAGCTTGGATGCTACTTTATAGAAAGCATTGTTATCATCCGCATAAGAATCGGTTTTCAAGCCAAAAGCACACGAAGCGATGACGTCATTGGCATACCGGGTCGCGAGGTCCTTAGTTTCTATATCTACGAAGGATTCTAAAAAATAACAAATACTAAAGTAACCAAAGAAACCCTACGTAACAATATTAAACCTGCAAAAATGTGTTAAATAGCTTTTGATAACTTTTCATAATTTATTTATAAAAATTGTACGATTAAATACTACTAAGAGTAAACAATTATTCAAAATATCTATGATAGATATAAACTTATTCCAGATTATGTACCAGAGAGCCTAAAGCGGTCGCTTTTGCAGTGAAATTAACACGTGCCTAAATATACTAGTAGTTGTAAGAGAGCATAAAATTCCGCTTTATGTTGATACTTGTCATGTTCATCCTACGAATCCGTGAAAACGAGCTCTTTAGGCTATTGCAGAGAGAGGAAAGTGTGCCAAGCAGGCTGGCTGTATTGAGTGTGCCAAGCAGGCTGGCTGTATTGAGTGTGCCAAGCAGGCTGGCTGTATTGAGTGTGCCAAGCAGGCTGGCTGTATTGAGTGTGCCAAGCAGGCTGGCTGTATTGAGTGTGCCAAGCAGGCTGGCTGTATTGAGTGTGCCAAGCAGGCTGGCTGTATTGAGTGTGCCAAGCAGGCTGGCTGTATTGAGTGTGCCAAGCAGGCTGGCTGTATTGAGTGTGCCAAGCAGGCTGGTTGTATTGAGTGTGCCAAGCAGGCAGGCTTCATTGAGTGTGCCAAGCAGGCTGGCTGTATTGAGTGTGCCAAGCAGGCTGGTTGTATTGAGTGTGCCAAGCAGGCAGGCTTCATTGAGTGTGACAAGCAGGCTGGCTGTATTGAGTGTGCTAGATAGCAATGTTGATTCGCTTTGCGACGTATAAATTATCCTTCTTTTTTATACCCGGAATACAGCAGACAGGCTGACGGTCCACCTGATGGAAAGCGGTTACTGTCGCCTATGGACGTTTGCAACACCAAAAATGTTACTAACGCGCTCCCGGCCTCTAAGAAATTTTATGACACCCTTTTTGAAAAGCTCCATAACGTAGCACTGTGGGAAAACTCGGCTGGGAGCTGATTCCAAATTCCCACTGTACGCAAGAAAAACGTTCTATAGAACCGTTGCGTACATGAGCGAAGCGGCTCGAGGAAGTGGGGATGAACTCGCAACCGATGGCGATTGGTGCGATGGTAGAAAGAGGACGAAGACACCATTCTAAACAGTTCTTCGGAACACTCCCCGTAAGACAGTCGGTAGAATACGCAGAGCGAAGTCTCTTCTACTCATAGGTGGCATCAAAATTTATCGGGAATTCCTCTTAATAACATTTCAATCAAAATAGGAAGTTTTCACATGTGTACTTGACCTACATAGCTATGTAGCTTTTAAATTAGTTCATATTATAGGCTTTTTATATAGCTACAACTTAAGAGTAAACATGAATCTAGGATTATTCTTTCATAGGGACTTATGAAAGTTTCTACTTACTTTCAGACTGTTCTATCTTCTGCCTTAAGAACTTGATCATTTGTTCCCCAACTTCGACCATCAAAGGCACCATAAGGCGAATCTTGGAGCTGGTGAACGCAGGACTTAACGTCGAGCGCATGGCTTTCCATTCCTCACCTGGAAACAGGATTAAATTTTATTACCTTCATTGTGCAAGGTACAAGTTTTGGGGGTGTCAAGTTTGAGGAAGGCTAAGTTGGACTAATAGATTTCGAAAATTTTAGATAATCTCTCTTTCTGTATGTTATTGCATCACGTGAAATCTACTGAACAAATTTAGCTGAATTATATAGCTGCTATTAATAGCTGAATGATTCTAGTTGAACATCTAGGATAATTTTTATCCCAATAAATGACGTTGTTTCACAAACTGCTCATTTGCTTCACAATTGGTTAAAAATTAGCCTATAACGACACAGTTTTCACTAATTCACTCCAGGGGTTTTGGAGAACTTTAGTGACCTGTATACTAACATAAGAATTTTATATATAAAGACCAGCGATTGCGGCAGACGTTGTCATGCTCAGAAAAAATAAAAATCTTGAACCCGATACCAGTGCCGTACCGGATCCAATTGTGAATCCAAACCATCCCGGGACCCACTCAAATACACAGATTACATTTCATGAAAATCCTGGACCCCGATTCCAGCGCGATCTACCGGATCCAATTGTGAATCTAAACCATCCTTAAATCTATATAAACATACACAAAAAACATTAGAACTTTATACACAAAGATAAAAGGCCCAATGTTTGCCTTGAGTTTATCACTTTACGACGACGAGGGGGCGAAAATATTAATTGCACCAAATATGTAAACATCAAATTGAGTAATTCAATATTATTGAATACCACCGTGTCTAACAATTTCGCGTGCTTCAACTACATTGATTTAATGTGGTTGATCAGTCTAACAACAGCATAACAGACATACTTGTAGTCTGACATAAATGATCTTTAATGCTTCGTCATGCTCGTTTTGATTATTATGATCACGTGCAGATACAATAGGTAATTCCCCAGATGTTGAGGTTAAATAAGTACCTATTGAAGATGTAAATGTTGCTTTTAGCGTGATTGCTTGATGTTATTACTATAACCGTAATACCTTTTCTTATTACAATTATTGCATTACTGTGGTTCCTAAACCAAATGACTGAAATAATACAGTACGTTGTAGCCAGTAGATTTTGTCCACGTATGACGTCATCAGTAGGTTACGACGACTACGATGACTTCGTAACCTACTGATGATGTCCTACAATTATGTTACAGGGTTACTACCAGGACGCGTTGCCAAACGATCTGCGCTTTATCAGCTAGTGCGTTCATATATTCACAATTTCTACTTAATCAATATAGCGGCAACTAGGGCCAGCACTTATAAACAAATGATCCTTGCATGTTTGAAGAACAAGTAAACCATTGCATCAAGTATTTCTGAGAATTAGCGTCTTCCTTGCGGCTGGTCGCAGGCAATCGGTGTGGTTTTCCTTTTTTTTATTTTTAGTTATATTGTATAAAAAAAAAAATTATTTCTCTCTGTTGTTTTTACTTACGGTAGCTAGTATATTTTCAATTATGTCTATATATTAATACGTGAAGCAAAGTCTTTGTACCCCTTTTTACGAATATTGCGCGGACGGAGGCGTTTGAAATATCAGAGAATGAGTGCAGAATGCTAACATTTCTTTTTAATTATGCATAAAAAATACATTAAGAAATCAATAAATAAAACGTTACTCACACTACCATATATTTGACACACACACGCATATATACTCTTTTGGTTAGTGTTAATGTGAAATTAACAGTATAGTATAGCCTTGGCGAAATCTGTGATTAAAGAAGTATCTTTGACAACAGACCTTAATAATGTTCAAACTTACAATATCGACCACTAGTAATACTAAATTCTGTACTATACTGTTTCGTTGTCCAAATAAATTTAAAAAAGAGTAAAGAATCTTTTTGAGAGAAAATTGAAAATTAATTTAAAAAGTTTGAGGACGATATTTTAAAAATGCTTTTTTAAATTTATTGCAATATGTGGACACATACCTATGGAATAAATTAAAATAAAAAATACACAAACCCTTAAGTACAAGTAAATTGCGTCCAAAGAGAGGGTCATCATCATCTACAAAGGGTTGTCTGTCTACAAAATGATCGAAATCCTTCAAGGTGACTTTCTTCATCAGCTCCAAGTCATTGATGATGTACACCGGTTCTCTCAGTTCATATTGGCCGACAATACTAATGATAAAAAATGTTTGTATTATTGACAATTAATGTATTTCTTTCTAAATGGATTCTTGCAGATTACTTATCGAAAGTCATGACTTTCGATAACTTACAGCGGGGCAACAACCTCCTCAGCAACATATCTTTGCTCCATAATTATAATAATTCGTATTTTTTAAATCTGTTTTATACAGGGTTTGACAAAGTAATTTTTATAAATATATTTTTTAAATAAGCTGTACTGGCAGACATTGTCTTGCCCTTAAAAATAAAAATATAGAAACCGATTGCAACGCTACCAATCGGGACCAATTGTTAGTATAAATTTAAACCATTCTCAAATCTACTTGAAAAACACAAAAAATCATCAAAATCGGTCCCAGTTAAAGAAGTGCTCACCGGCGCCATCTATCGGATCCAATCACGAATTCAAATTTAACACAATAACATAAAAAAATAATACAACGTGACCTGTGTTGTAACCTCTTAAAACAAGAGGTATGCAATAGAAGTTGGCCGGCGGCTCGGCCGCGGGGTAAACTCTACTTTGTTTATTTTCGGTATTAAAACTACGTAATTATGTACACCAAAATGACCAAATCGACCAAAATGACCAGATTAACCAAAATGACGAAAATGGCAAATCACAAAATAAAAACCAATCTTACTTTCTGGGATAATCTTTATACTATTGACTCGAGGTCCGTACCCTTTTTACAACTTGATTACTTATATTGATTTTTTGAGTTTATACACGCACCATCGGTATTAAAATTACATATTTTATATTATACCGAATGTCAGCCAAATCGGTCCAGTAGTTCCGTAAAAATGGAACAGACAGACAGAGTTTTATTTATACTAATTTAATAATGGGGATAATAGTGGTTTACGAATTAAATCATTTTTAAATTAAATTCTTAAAATATTCGGGTTGTTTTAGTATTACACCAAAAGGAATATTTGCACTGATAATCAACGTTGTGTCGGAAATTATGCCGGCACAGCAATAAGCTCACTGCAAATTTTGTTTGCTGAAAATACGAAGTATCAATTCTCAAAACATGTTTTTTTATTTTTAAGATACCTACGTGTCAGCAATGGAAGTACGTCGCTATTTAAAAAATAAAATTTCTTTTTCTTACCGGTCATTAGGGAAAGCCTTCAAGCTTCTCTCCATAGCGTCCAACATGTTTTCTCGCTGCAGCATAATCCAAAACAAGTTGCCAAAGAACGGTATAGGTGGCAGATGCCTGACGCCATTGTTGCCGAGTTTGGAGTATTGTTGTCGAAGGTACAATACCAAGGCAGTAATGGCTGTCACCAGCCATATCGCCAGGAGCATGGTTTCTGAAATTGAACTAATAAATAATATCGTTACGACCTGAACGCCGACAAAAGACAAATTCACACCTGCAGCCCGAAACACATTTTATTAAATTTTTGGCATATGGACTTCTTTTGTTTACTTTGTGTTTCAAATTTGTGATTATAAAAACAATCAATGTGTATTGTAATCTTTTATGGTAGTCATTAGCCAGGTGTGGTTGTAGAAAATTCGGTCCACGCGGCCGAGCAGGCATATTGAATTTGTACAGTATAAAGCAATGCCCAATTGAGAGATGAGCCAGTCGAGCGATAACCACAAGCAGGGCAAGACTTGTGTACATTCGGTAAACTATTTAGTGATGGGCTTTGCTCGTTTTATTGAATCGTGCATCACGTTTGTACTAGTTGCGTCCAGTTATAGCTGTACCTGTGTTATACGTGTTTGTATAGTTCTAATAAATTCTACAGTAATTCCAACGGCATTTTAATTCAAGTCCTGTAACTCGTAACAATATAATACATTCTACACAAATTGATAAAATAGAGTAATCATAATGATTAGTTTAGTTAGAATAAGCTTGATTAGAATATTAAAACGGCTTATATTAAACTGATAACTTTAGTAAAGAAGATAAATATAGAGAAAAATAATCAATATGAAAGCAATTCAGAAAATGAAGAAGACCACAAGTGTTTTTCTATTGTCGTTTTTGATATTTCATTATTTCTAAAATATTTTTAAATTGAGTCAAAAATTTAAAATCTCTAAAAGAATTTATACAATTTCATATTTGGACAGTGTGTTAGAATTTAATAAATCAATGTTTCCATCGATTATACGTATTGTAAAATAACGATGAAGCGACACAAATGAGATAGAAAGACAAAAGAATGAAAAGGAATCAAAGAAAGAAAATAATGTAAAGAAAGAAATTAACCGGTCCTTATTGAATAACTACGTGCCCACTTCGCTGGGCATCAGAAAAAAAATATACATATCATAAATCACATTTAAATATACCCAATGTCACCCAGGAATAATGTAGCTTTCCACTGTTGGAAGAATTTTCAAAATCGGTTCAGTAGTTTCGGAGATTACAACGTCACAAACTTTACCTCTTTATAATATTAGTATAGATGAAAACTTCAGATGATTAAATCAAATAAACTATACGACAATCATATCATAGATTAAAGATTTAAATGGTATGTAAACAATAAAAAAAAACACTGATAAAACACAAACGATTTGTAACTTTGAAAACAAGTAATCTATACTAACAAATTCTCACAATTGTTATTATCTTCTAAAATGTTAACTGAACTAACACAAATAAACAACGAGAATCGATATTATCATTCGTTTAAAATTGAAAACAAAAATGTAATTACCAACATCAAAGTTACTGAAGTAACAAATAATAAGTGCGCTCACTGCGAATCTACGAAAAATAATACACAGACTACTATAGGATACTCTACTACGCAATGATAATGAATCATTGCAGGGTGGCTGATTGAGTATCCGAAATCTCCCACATAACAGACGAAACATTTGCCCAAAAAATGTTAATAACCGGCAAACAGGCGCACATCTTTTTCTTTTTAATTTAACCTCTTTTATGGTTTAAGAAAGAGGGAACTATGGATCTAGAATATTTTTACTGATGCTATATAATAATTTGGAATAATCTGATTTTTTTCACTAGCATTTTTATTTATTTCGTTTTTTTTCTCAGAAATCAAAACAATACTCATTGAGATCAATTACTAAATTAAAGTTAAATAACAATGTCAAAATCAGCTTAATAAATTGCATTAAAAGTACTCTCAAGTCAATATAGCCAAATCATTACATCCTAATATAATATAATAACAGCCCATAAACTTCCCGCTGCTGGGCTCGGTCCTCCCACTGAAAGGGAACAGACAATACAGCCGCCACGCTTGTCAAAGGCGGCTTGGCAGTTTTGACACATCGGTATCTCGATATGCAGGTTTCATCAAAATGTTTTCCTTGACCGCTGTTACTGCTGTTAGCACGTGGTAATTGTAACAATATGCACATTGTACTTAGAAACCTGCCTAAGTGGTGCATGTGCTCCGGCCAGGTTCAAACCCGCACCATTTGAGTTTGGGACGTCTTTGCTAGCCATTACGTTACCACGACTTTGGCGAAATTATTTATTTTTTATTGCAGAAGTTCAGCAGATAGGCAAACGGTCCACTTGATGGAAAGCGGTTACCTTCGCCTATGCACATTTGCAACACCAAAGGTGCTATAAATGCGCTCTCTTAAGGGAGACTGGAACCTGGTCTCTAATGCCGGAACACAACACAAAGTTGTTATGGCGGCATTCTCTAGACCAAGGGTGGTAGCCATCCAGTCGGGCAAATGCCCTACCTCCTGGCTGTGGGTTGTTCTGTCGCTTCTTATGACAGGCCGGCCGGCCGCAGGAAATTGTATTCTTTCTCCGTTCCTGCATGAGTAAAAATTATTAGTATTATTCTAATGCTTGGCTTGAATTTGTTACATTTTAGGGATGAAATCAAGACTATCATCTTTCTGCTTCCGCAAATTCCCTGAGTACTTTGGATACAGCCAGACAAGAAATGGGACGGCTTAGAAAATCTAATGATCGTTCGCAAAAATTGAAAGAAAAATATCTCGAGGCCGCAGTCCAATAAGTTGGTCTCACCAGATCCACACCCAATTCGACAATTCCGTGTATAGGGCACTGCATATTGCCGCAGATTGTCTCCGATGGTAAGGAGCAATAGAGAACAAGAAAATGTTGTGGGAAATGGTCACGACTCAGGTCACTTTTAAACTCAAGGTGCCTTAAGGAAGACGGAATTTTAGTCCCTTAAAAGTTACCAACATTTTTGTGTTCCCAAAATTTCATGAAAATAGATTCAACCTAAATTAGGGGAAAACTCCCAACCTGGTGACCCTAAATGATTGATTGAATGAAGATAGGGCTGCCACCTCAATACGAGTAGATAATCAAAACTAAAAATAACAAATGACGTTGACGCTACGGGACGAACGACGATTGTTCTTGTGAATTGGCAAATAAATAACCATAGGGCATAGGGAAGAGCAGCCTTCAAAAAAGTTATCTATTCTATCGTGTTGAGATAAAAAGAACATAATAAACAGTCATAATATGACAGGAAATTTAGACCATTGTTGTAAAATATTTTTAGAATTATTATGCGGTTATCTTGATTACATCTCTTAGAGCTGGCTAGACCGGTGTTCCTGCGCTCTCACAAAATGTCATCATGAAACGGTTAGCCTTAAGTAGTTATATTATGTTTTTTAACTGTTGTGCTATGAAAAGGTTCAACAGTTTTCAACTTGTTTCATTTTAAGTTCCGTGAGCACATGTTAGCTTTTCAAACTAAGTCACAGAACAGACTGTGTCACAGAAAATTATATTTACCTGTTTGACAACAAAGTTAAAAATTACTTAGATCAAAGTTGTTTGATTTATATCGAATCTAATGTAGTGGTTGAGTTTGTCCAGCGAGTGTTCACTAACCCAATCACTACATCAGATTCGATAAACCACAAATCCTCGCGAAAGGATGCGTGAGGCATTTATTGGAATCAAATACACGCAAATTTCAATAGAGTAGATGGTTGGCAAGTACCACCTGTTTGGGATTCTATCATTAAAACTATTAAGACTCAAACCCAGCAAAAACCAACTGCCAGACCTCAAGACACTGTGAGCGGTTTCTGCGTGCACCAGAACAAAAACCAACTTGATTGAGAACTTCTTTTTATTTTTCCTCCCAACCATTTTAATATTATATAAAATTATTAGAGTTAGGCATGTTTGCTAAAGAGTTTCTTGCGCCCCTTCTTTTCTTCAAGCCACAACATGTTGCGAAGTGGTGGTAAATTAGATTAGGCTCACATAAAGTAAATAATAACCATAAACAAAATTAGAACTTAATATAATATTTTCTTAAGTTTTCGCGAGTTGTATACATAACATAACATAATACATAACATAATAAAAGTAAGTTTTGACAATTGTCATCTTTGTCTTCGGTGATCACGGCCACTGAAAGCGGCTGAAGCTTCGGAACAACCAAAATCATATAAATTACCGCGCTTAAAACCGTTAAAACGTAGTTTTATTACTAAAACTAAATAATTAAAATTAACAAGTTGGCGGTAGGCTAAATAAAACTTTAACAATACTCATTGACACTTGACATCTTAGTCTTCCGAGATCACGGCCACTGAAAAGTGGCCGAAACGTCGGAATAATTAAAACCATTAAAACCTAGTTTTATTATGTACTAGCTGTCCCGGCAGACGTCGTCCTGCCCCGAAAAGCTTCAATCGATATGCCGACAGCAGCGCCACCTACCGGGTCCAATTGTGAACCAACTCATCTTCTACCTTCTCTGGCTCATGCACAACAACTTTGCTAAAGATCATGACATGATCAAATGTATAGTTTACGATTCTATAAAGGACATGCACACAAACATTCACACAAACATTTTTATATATCAGAGAAGAAGATACAAGTCGCGAAAACTTAGAAAATATTAGGATGTAAGTTAAACGCTAAATCCAACCCCTAAAACGCTAAGGTGGTAGCCATGAATCAAGACTTGCTGCTGAAATGTATATATGTGTACAGGTACGTACGGAGGAACTCGTATTTTCAAGTTGTGTTGATTCATGTTCTGTATATAAACAAAACTTGTTTTTACATTCGGTTGGAGTATAAGGACAAATACATCCTAAATTTGTGAAGGTACAAATATGTGTTTAAAACTCGTTAGTTTCGTTAGTTTTATAGGCGCTCCCCATTCTCGCGATTACGCGAGAAAAGTGCAAAGGAACGAGAATGTGGAATCACTCTGGAATCACTGTTCTCATGTAGTAATCGAGAGATATTCGATGGTTTATTCCAACATTTCTGTCAATTTGTAAAATGGCGATTCGTGCTTAGGAAAACACTTTTTATGTTGGAAAAATAAATTAATGAAGGTGTAAAAATAAAGACAAACAATTATACTATAAATGGTTTAATTAAACATGAAACTTATGATGATAAGATAACAAGATGTAGATATATATCGAGGCTTCATAACAAATGGGCGTATATCCAAAAATGCAATTTTTTGTTGATTACTAAAATCAATGCAGGTTACAATTTAGAAAGTTTTACCAGTATGCAAGTGTACCTAAATAGAAGGGTAATCGAAATTTCAGCCTTATACAATCAACTAGTTTTGTTTTAATCACAATTTTGTGCCTTGTGTAAAACTGCATTTTTGTCTGTACGTCCATTTGCTATGAAGCTTTCGATTTATATAAATATTTGCGTAGGTATGTATAAATAAATTACACGACGAATTAACAACCTCTCCTTTTTTAAAGTTGGTTAAAAAACATTACCAACCAGTTATATTACTGAGTTTTTTAGGTTTGACTGATTTTTTAATAGAATAGAATATTTTATAGCCAAAAATATAAGTACAGTAGGTATAAGCTCTTATGTTATTGTAGTATCAATACGTTTTGCTTAACTATACGTAAAATAGAAAAAAAATACAATGTCAAGTGAATTAATACAAAATATTATATAATATACATACAAATAATAATCATCCTAAAAAGCAATAATAATAATATAACAATCCCGCAGGGGGGCTTTGTGGCGAAGCCTTAGGTGAGTGGCGACACCTCGTACCTGACTCCGGGGGCCAAGACAAGGCCCCCGCCTCCGTGCTTGCCTTAGTCAGCCGGCACGGAGTGGAGATCGCTAGAGCTAAGACTCAAGCTCCAGGGGTGGAAGTGATAAATGGCCTAACGTCGGAAGTAGCTTCGGTGAACCTGCAGCCCACCTCTCTACACCCCTTAGCCACTCATACCCATGTTGCCCCTGCCTTTTATGGCATTTTTTGGGGCCCATGCAGGGAGTGGCGAGTCACCGTCTGCCCATTTTTCCATGTTCCCCGAACATTGCGACGGGCAGACGCCATAGTCCCCATATTCCCAGACCGCTAGTACCACTAACAGTTCACCCCAATAGCCTGGTACTTTCTCTTCTCATTGCCCACAATAGTCCTACACTGGCCGGGGCTTGTCCTTGGGTACATTATTATATGGTGTAGACAGGGATAATCGCCGGTCAGTGCCACGCCACATATTTACATTAAATTTGTCAAGGGGCCTCTACGTGTTGGCCTCCCCATGGCCCCACGCAAGCCCTCCAAAAGTCCGGGCCATTTTTATGGCCCGGGGTCTTGAAAGACATACAAATTATATAATTACAATAAAATTATAATTTTGTCCTGTTTATTTTAATTAATATTTTAATATATGATTATATTTGTCATGTCTTGTCTTCGTCATTTATATATTCATTTATTGTATAGTAATGTCAAAATTGTCTTTAGGGACTTTTTAAGTGGTAATAGGGGCTTGTGATTTTAGCATTTTTGGAAGTTTGTTGAATTGTTGGATATTACAGGTTCCACGCAGTAAATACTTTTGTTTATCATGGCTGTCTTTGAAGTGTTAGTACAAACTATGTTGATCCTGTATTGTTATTTATTTATCTCAACTTGAGCCTAACCCACGCGCCACCTTGTATCCTCATAACGAATCCGTTCTTCATCAACTTGGCTGGGTTGCTGGTCTTCTCGGCAGCGGACACCTCGAAATGCTGTAGCAACTGGTATACCATCACTTTCACCTCACACAGGGCGAAGCGAGATCCTGAGGACAAGTTATTTATTTTTTCGAAAATTTAATAACCCAGTTCATTTTGTAGTTATGGACGTGAAACATCGACAGCTAATCGCACACCACTACTGGAAGTAAGCCTACTAAAGTCAGTGTCACAAATCCCGGTCTTCTGTCTTCCTTATCCAGCGCCTACCGGTGGATGCAGGTCGTCAGTCTATACGGCTGGAGGGCAACCGAAACTACGTTTACCGAAACACGATCTCCATTCCAGGACTCGTCTGCTCTAGCAGCTATCGGTTCAGTGACACACATGACCATTGCCACTTCTACTTGTTAATTTGTCAAATCTATGTCCTATATCCTCATTTCTGAATGTCTCCGGTTCTACCTTATTTATTAGTATAATACCCAAAGAGAAACGCGCACGTTATAAAGAAGCTTCTTTATACTGCGTGGCGGCATTACTAAAAAATCCCTAAAGAGTTTGTATACAACAAACAATGGCTTATAGGCATATTAAAGATTACACGGTTCAAGCAAATAAAAATTATTGAAAAGAGTAAAAATCAGAGGAAACGATGACATTTGATATTGAATGTTTCAATTTGCTGTTTATATGGATTACTTTGATTTGCTTCACCCAAAGTGAAAGACAGAAGAAGTAAACCGTGTCACTTTTCGGTGTAACACTATAAAAATTACTTTAAATTTGAAAAGACAAATTGATGGACCATGAGGAGTATATCACGAATTTTCTGTTTTAACTTACCTATACAGTTCCTAGGTCCAATTCCAAATGGTTGATAGGTAAACGGATTAATGCTATGTTTATTTTCTTCTGAAAATCGCTCAGGATCGAATTTGTTTGGATCGGGGTAGTAATCAGGATTATGGTGAGGGAACCAGACTGGCAGTACCACGTTGGCTCCTACTGGGACCTGAAAAGATAGATAAATCCGGCAAACCAACACATTGTATGTTTTCAAGCTAAGCTAAATACGGGTAGTAATGATAAACTTTGAAATCAAATAATTTAGAAGTGGTCGCCATAACTATCCCTTGTGATATTTATGGCGACCACTTTCACTTTCACTTCATTTCAGGGTCATGAAGGTATTGATAATTAGAACTTGAAGAAATTAAAGACAATAGAGTTGCGAGATGTTTGATAAAAAAGTCGTGAACAAAGTATCTACAAGGTATACTGAAAGAATTCTTTGTCGTAGTGCAGAAAAATTTAACTGGGAGCTAATTCCAAATCTCTATGGTTCGCAAGACTTTGTAAGAAACTTTGTGAATATAAGTTATGAGGACATGCAATATTTCTATAAAGAGTATATATAGAGTATAGTATTCCATAGAGTTTAACATCAAGGTTGTAACGACTTACGATGCAATCCCTCGAAGCACCGTCATATGCCTTTCCCATGTTGTAAGGTTTGACACATTTCCTGTTTGTGAAGGCAGCTGCTGGCCAAAGACGCATAGATTCTAAAATTAAAATAATTGCTTTAGACAATAATTAACAATATGCTGAGTTGTGAGAAATAAAATATACTTATAACATTATTTATGTATATCGTAAGTGTAGATTCCCAGATATGCTGTTTTCACGACTGAAAGAGCTGGATCACTCAAGCGGCGCAAATATAATCCTCAGTGAGAGTTATTTATTTATGCTGTTTGCAGTTGAGACACTTGGATCCTTAGCATTCTAAGACCTTGCACCTCTACAAAGAGCCATCAAAGCGACTCATCGACTTTCGGGTGACCAAAGAAACTATCTCATAAAACAGATCAGTATGACAATCTAGTGAAGTGAGGAAGGTGTGCAGAGGCACGTCTTACCCGCAAAATACATTGACCTAGAATCTGTATCTGTGTAGTCTTAAGAGATTATAGGTAGGATGCAATATATGTACTAGTTAAATTTCGTTTATTGCATCGCTTTATACTATTTTAGTTTAATCTTGAGTACAGTTTTATACCACAACACCTCCATCATTTACAGTCTCATTATTTAATGATATAAGTATTACAATACCTGAAACAACCATATCCAAATATTTCATATGTTGGACGGAATTATAATCAAACTTTCCACCATTACACTCTTCGTTCTCGTTGATCTCCTGGTACAGGCGCTCTTGCACGTCTGGGTTAACAGCCAACTCGTGCAGCATGAAGGCCATTGTGGTGGACACCGTGTCGAAGCCAGCGAACAGGAACAGCACTGCTTGAGCTACCAGGTCCGTATCCGACCATTCTAGAGAAAACGTCATATAAAATACCTGCTCTCATTTCATTAGCATTTATGGTTGTGTCTTCTAAACATGGTGGATTATGGAAAATTTCAACTGTGATGTTAAAATTTGATCTTTATTCCGAACTAAAAAAGCCTAAATACTAATTTTCATACCTGCAAGTAATTATGGATTGGCCATACTTTACATTTCACAAATATAATATTTTTCTACGTAATTTGGTATGCATTCTTATGTTAATTTTGTATTTTTTTAAGGGGTAGGGGTCATCCGTAAGCATACGTTAACTTAATTATACTCTAAACTGTCTAACCCTACTTAAAGAATGTTGTAAACATGTAGTCACTGATGAAGTAACGCATATCCAATCATCCAACCAGCAGGATATTTCCTAAAGAGGTTCAGGTAGAATGTTTTAAATAACATGAACATCAGTCTATATTGACTCTATATTAAGTTCCTAATCGTTGCCTGCCAGCACAAAAGGATTGTGGATTAAATGACTTTAAAAGCTATTTGCAACATGTTAATTATTCTTAACTTACCTCTATCATGGTGTTTCTTTCCAATAGTTGACTCTTCAACTGTAGCGAAGCCAGCATCCACGTCCTTCCCCTCTTTCACATCGTGGGACAATTGACCTATAACCGTTTTTATAATATATATAGAAGTTGAGCCTTTGATGTTTTACCTATACTACTTAGTAATTCTACCTTTCTTGGCTTGTAGTAGAATATCGATCATGTCATTTCTAATGATTTTGTTGTCATCACGGTATTTCATGGTCCCAAGAACTATTTCATTGTAGAATTTCACTTCATCCTTAGACGAAAACTGCAGTCCAAGAATCTGCCGAAAATGCAAGCAGTTACAAACATAATAGTGCATACTCGTTGGAGTGTACACCGGTATCTCTTCTTCAGAAACTCGATGCCCATTGCCGGATGTGAGCCTTCCCCAGTAAAATGGTATTTAGGTGTGTTGCTAGGTTATTTTTGCCGCTTACTTAAGAAAATTTAACAAGAATAACACGTTGTGAAGTAAAAGTTGGCATAGCAGTCAGGGTATGAGGTGTGTCGTGGAAGAGGAGACGCCTCGTACACCAACACAGTATAAGAAACGTGGGCCAAGCGACTTCAGTTGACAAGTGTCATCTACGGTCCCGAAATGCCGGTTAAATTAAAAGTACAGGTGTACAAATTCATCATTGGATGAACCTTGAATATCTTATGTATGGCAGTGAAACGCGGCAAGTAATTGATGAATATTCTGCGTTGGATGTGTGAGGTCACGCGGAAAGACCGCATCAAGAACTCCCGCACCCGGTGCAGTCTTCATGTCCGTGACATAACAGACAAACAGCAAGAGTCGAAGTACGATCACATTGTATGGTAACCAGTTAATAATGTGTGGAAGTAATACATACCCATGCCACCTTCGCTAGGTGTCAGTACAGGAGAAATGCCTTAAAATGCTGGCTGATTGATGTTGTGAAGGAGTTATCCTTCACAACATGCGTGCCAATGGTCGCTAAACAAAAGGTGCCAAATATCGTGCAAAGTGGAGAAGAAAAATTTATACAAATCTGCTTACCCTAGTTAACGTCGGAGATATTTTATAAACCATAAACGACATCAACTTTTTAAATGAGAGTGTAGTTAAGTTTGATGCCATTTTATAGAATGCATTGCTGTCTTCAGCAAAAGTATCCGTTTTGAGACCGAAGGCACATGAAGCTATGACGTCATTTGCGTATCGTGTCGCAAGGTCCTTACCTTCTATGTCTATGAATGATGCTAAAAATAAAATTAATTTAATTATTATCAAGTGATTGTTTTGCAGTTTGCGCACAACGAGATATCACATCACTTACTTCCAGAATCTTTTATCTTCTGCCTTAAGAACTTGATCATCTGCTCTCCAACTTCGACCATCAAGGGCACCATCAAGCGTATCTTAGAGCTGGTGAAAGCTGGACTCAAGGTCGAACGCATGGCTTTCCATTCTTCGCCTGAAATTATGTCACTCATCGAATTTCATTACATATATTTGAAACAAGAATAAGATAAAGATTTAAATTGTAATCCAGCTATAATAATAACAAAATAAGAAGCCCGATTTGACAGTTTTCATTATAACATATGAAGCGTTTTGCGTGTTTTTGCCTTTCGCGTACCATATGCATACATAAGTAACATGCCAAGCCACCTTGGACAAGCTTCGCGGGTATACTGTCCGTCCCCCTATAGTGGGAGGCCCGAGCCCAGCAGTGGGACATTTATGGGCTGCTGTTATTATTATATTACTTTATAAGTATAAAATAATATTACAAAATTGTTGATATTTTTTTAGAACGACTTAGCAGTGGCTGTAAGGAAAGTTGAGATATGAGTCGCATGTAATATCTATGGTTCGCATGGTTTCTCAAATTTTTGACAGCAGCGAAAATTATTTTCCCAGTAACGAAAGAACTGTTTTCTCCCTGTGATCAGGCAACTCCAAGCTTTCAGAATATGAAAAATGAATTCAAATTCAAAATCAATACATAATCATACATAATAAATACAGTTAAAAATATTTTATTCTAAGTTATAATTCTTGATTATCTACATTAGAATTTTGTGTATGTACATTATTAGTATAATTATTTAATTAATTAACGAAATACGGCTAGCGCTGTGGGTTGGAGTGAGAGAGGAGGAGCCTGCCTACCTTTGCTGTATGCGTGAGAGAAAGGGAAGCCAGACAGACTGGCGCCGTAACGCGTTACGTAACGAAGCGGTGTACCCTCTCATAAGAAGTTATCACTTCAAAACCGACGTTAGATATTTTATATAAAAAAAAATATTATATCAAATATGTATATGTTACGGTAAATCTGATTAATTGAAAATTATTAATAATTATCTATTATTATTAATAATAACCGAAAGTCGAGGTTAAAGTGATAAATTAATCACATTTGTCGGTTTTTATTAATAATTTAACCCTAGTAGTGATAAATGTAATAAGTGGCCAAGGGTTGCGGGGCGGGGCGTTGTGTGCGACGTGTTGGATATCATTTGTTAGACATATTTACACTTGAGATATAAAATTAATTTTGGATGGTTATAAAAAAAATAACCACGAAGGCTAAGGCGGCTTAGCCTTCTAACCTATATTAAAAAAGTTCGAATTTGTGCATAATAAATAAATGTGCCGTGTATCTATACCCATAATTTTATAATCTTTACCTATACCTATAGACTGTGTTTAATATTATAAATAAATACCTGCTGGTCAAAAAAAATGGTTTTTTCATTTATTTTATAACTTTTACCAATATGTGTCGTGAATTATTAATAATTACTACTAAAAGTAATAAATTTCGATCGTTTATTCACATTTACCAAAACATGTGGTTATTATTAATAATAATAGATAATTATTAATAATTTTCAATTAATCAGATTTACCGTAACATATATATTAATACGTGAAACAAAAACTTCATACCGTTCGACGGAGGAGTATGAAATTTCGCACACTTATAGTCTATATAGAGAAGAAGCGACGAATGCTAATATTTAAAAAAAAAATACATAAAAAATACATTAAAACAATAAAAAAAAAACATTATACACAATACCATGTATTTGACACACACGCATATATAAATACTCTTTTGTTTATTGTTCAAGTCAAATTAACAGTGTAGCCTTGGCGAAATCTGTAATTACAGAAGTATTTATATAGTCTTTGACATTAATTATTATGGTCGAATTTCGAGCACTGGCGACTATTAGTCAATACTAGCTGCGCCCCGCGGTCTCCCCCGCGTGGTGATTGAAAATCGTTATAATGCCAAAATAAAAGTTTTTTCTAAAATAAGAGTAGCCTAAGTTACTCCTTATTACATCAGTTACCTGCCAATAAAAGTCCCGTCAAAATCGGTCCAGCCATTTCAGAGATTAGCCGGAACAAACAGACAGACAAACATTTAAAAAAATGTTATATTGGTGTATGTACCGTATATATATTATTTATGCGCATGTAGTAAAAAGCGGTTATTTCAATATCACAAACAGACACTCCAATTTTATTTATATGTATAGATAGAGACACAAATAGGGTCTTAAGGTTAAAAAGCTGTTTTAAGAGTATGTAATTAGCAACAGCTTGGATTAAATTGGTGGTGTATTCCTAAAATTTAGTATTTCCAAAAATGTAAATTACCCTTGAGTACCAGTAAGTTGCGGCCAAATAGAGGATCTATGTCATCCAAGAAGGATTGTCTGTCTACGAAGTGGTCGAAATCCTTCAAGGCGACCTTCTTTACCAGTTCCAAGTCGTTGATGATGTATGCTGGTTCTATTAGCTCATATTGTCCTATGATACTGAATATAAAATACTTGGATTATCTTTATGTGATTTCGAAGTTCATGCCAAAATTTAAGTGAGATTTCTAGTCTGCTGCCTTGCAGCCAGGTAGTAGGGTATTTGCTCGGTATCGATGGCCACCATCTCTATCTAGTCTAGAACGTGCTGCCCTAACAACTTTGGAGTTGTGTTCCGGCATCAGTAGCCAGGTTCCAGTCTCCCCTGCGAGACCCGCAGCACATGGATAGTCATTTTGATGTTGCAAATGTCTGCAGGCGATAGTAACTACTTTCCATCAGATAAGCCGTTAGCCTGCCTGATGTATTCCAGCAATCACTAATGTTGTTATGGCAGCATACTTTAGATCAGGGGTAATGGCCAGCCTATCAGGCAAATGCTCTATCTGACTATAGGTCGCTATAGTGCGTTAGATTCTTACCGGTCATTAGGAAACGCCTTCATGCTCCTCGTCATAGCATCTAAGACGTGTTCCCGCTTCATTATTACCCAAAACCAGTTGCCGAAGAGCGGTATCGGTGGCAGATGCCTGACGCCATTGTTGCCAAGTTTGGAGTATATTTGTCGAAGGTACAACACCAAGACGGTGATGGCTGTCACCACCCATATCGTCAGGAGCATGATTTCTCTAATTAAAATAAATAATACATCGCTGTTTCAAAGAGACTTCAGAAACGTATACAAAATCTTTCGATTAAAAAATATATTTGTAAATCGGTTAACAATTGACGGAGAATTCAAGTTACGAACATACAAAAGAAACATACATCCATAATACATACATATTCATCCGTGCAGGAACGGAAAAAGAATACAATTTCCTGCAATAAAAAAAAACCAGATGAATTAAGAACTTCCTCATTTACAAGTCGGTTAAAAATCAATGTTTATGAAAACATCACAAAAACTTTATAAAAAAATACGTTAATTATCTATTATTAAATAATAAAAAGGCTTAAATCTGCATTAATTTACCAAATTCTCATAATTAACCAAACTAACTAATTAAATAGATAAGAATAATTAACCTTTAGAAATATTGTTTAAAAAAATGGTAATATTATCAACTTTCAAACATTAACAAAAAAATACGTCTGCGCTACGCGAACTTACGTAAAATACTACTATATGATGAATAAACATAGTATATGTAACGATTATGTACGGACGAGCATTTACAAGGTTGTGTCAATTTAAGAAAGGTGCGAACAGACAGGCTCAACGAAAGTCAACGAATGGAATTCATGGGCCTCAGTTGGCTCTATGTATACTGGGTTTCTTAATCTTAATACTTATTTATTGACCTTATAATTAGTAGCAAAGTGATTACCGGATAGGGAAAGAAAGAAAAGAAAAAACGTTTATTTGGTCATCACACAACGAGCCACACATATAAAATGAATTGTACGGTTATGGATATGTACTAAAAAGTCTCGCGATGGTACCAAATATGTGCAGTTCAGCATGTGCCAGGCAGCAGGTCCCTGACGCTGGTTTTCAACTGCACACGCAAGAGGAGAGGATAGGGTCTGTGAACTTGTTTCCTACATTGGAAAACTGTTTTACTATTTGTACTAATAACTTATTTTAGCCCTGCTCTGACATATTTATTTAGATTAACTAGTGGTCGCTCAGTGGTCGAAATTCGACCATAATAATTTAAATTATAATTTAGAATATTATTAGGGTTCTGTTATCAATGACTGTACTTATTTAATCACAGTTTTGGGGAAGTCTACTGTCACTTTGACTGTAACAATAAATAAAAGAGTATATATGTGTGTATGTGTCAAATACATAGTAGTGTGTGCAATATTTGTTTATTGATTTAATATATTTTTATACATAATTTTAATAGTACATTATGGTACTAGTGTTGTTTTGGTGATTACCGCCGAGGCGCCATTGAGACTCGAGCCGTAGGCGAGGGTCTTAAGAGAGCCGAGGACGGTAATCATCAATACACACGTGTATCATACGACGTTTTTCAACACACTTGTGAATAAAATAACAACAAAAACTCATTTTATTTAGTACATAAAATAGATATTTTTCCTTGGAGTTTTCAGGTAGTAAACTTTCCATAACGTTAAGGGCTTCACATCTTATATCGGGCGGTGTACAACATAAATCATTTTTTTACTAACTAGTACTTATAGACATTTTAATTAATAAATAACTATAATTTCAACAGTGAAAACGAGTTGTGAAAAATGTTTCACTATGGCGGGAAAAAATAATCAGTTTTCCTATGCGCGCGCATTGCGATCGGCCACAGACTAAAGGGATGAGGTTTTTTTTATTTATTTTCCGCGCATAGAGTTTGGGCCTATTTTGCCACGTACAAATTGGGGAATTTAAAATTCTCTTTTATTACAGAGAAAAAAAAAGTTATATATGAGTGAAAGTTTTATTTATTAAACACGTACGAGTTAAAATTATCTATTTAAATAAGAAGTTGCATGAAATGAGCAAGCAATGGGAACATTAATTTATTTGTCCTATAGAACACGATCTTTTTTTTTGATTAAAAACTTTTTTAAGATCAAGGCAACACAACCAATAAAATTTAAAAAAAATCTATAACTCACTAGTGAGTTATAATTTTTTTTAGTCACAGTTTGATTATGGTTGTCATTCTGTGCCTAATTGCGGTGACCATAGAGCCACTTTATGAGCAAGTGTGTTGAAAAGAATATTAGCATTCCGCACTCCTTCTGTATATAAACTATAAGTGTGCGAAATTTCAAACTCCTCCGTCCGCGCAATTTTCCTAAAAAGAGGTACAATACAATAATAATATCAGCCCATAAATGCCTCACTGCTGGGCTCGGGCCTCCGGAGGGGGGGGGGGGGGCAGTATACCTGCCACTATTATGTCCAGGGCGGTTTGGCGGGTTTGACACATCGCTTACCTCGATGTGCAGTTTGCATCACGTCGTTTTGCTTCACCATTGTAACAGCACATGGTAATTGTGACAATATGCACGTCGTTAGATCAGGTAACTGATTAAGTGGTGAATGCGTTCCGGCAAGGATCGAACCCGCGCCCTTTGAGTTTGGGACGCGTGCGATGGCCATTACTCTACCACGAATATAAAGTAGTAGTGTAGTATGTACTAGTATTGTATCTAAAATATTTCTTACACCACTCAGACCATAGTAGTAACTGACGGAAAAGTGGCCAACTCGGAGCCTCTGTGCTGTAGTGAGGTAGGCCACCAAAAGCTCGGCCCACTCAACCACGGAGGCCGTTAGAATCGCATTTTGATTTCGAGTCACAAAAAGGTTGTTTCGATTTGGTTGTCTTTGGTTTTAGAGGCATAGCTAATTGCGGTGATATTAGCTGAGTGCCTCCCCTGGGTATCTCCGTCTTCCAATAGCGTCACCGGGAGCGATGTCGCCAGCCCATACAGGCCCTTGGTGGTTGTGATTTGACCCACAACGGAGTTCGGTTAATGAAGCGCCTCGGACGCTTTACTAAACCCAACAGGAGTGTATGTATTTTGTGGGCGTACTTGGATGTATAATTTCACCAAGTCGCGTCCGAGGCCGACAGAGGCCGAAACCGCTGAAGGCTACAACCATAAGGTCAGTTGTCGGAGATAGTCCAGGGGAGGACAGATAGTATAACCAAGAACTTGTATATATACTCATTCGATGAAAAACATCGTTAGCGCGATGTAGGACTTTGCTAAATTCTGGCTTTGTTACGCGTTTATTTGAAGTTTAACTTATATACACTTGTACTCTATGCAAGTAAGAATATTCTAGCTTCATTTTATTAGGTCTATTAAGTCAGAAAAATGGAGTATTGACTAAAAATCTCTAGATAACGCTTCTTTTGACGTCATAAAGCCTCAAGGGGATTATTCTGATACAGAATTTAAAATTTGTTCGTTTTAATAAAACTACGTTTTAAGTGGTAATTTATTTCTATTATTCCGACGTTTCGGCCACTTTTCAGTAGCCGTGATCACGGAAGGTAAATGTCAAGTGTTAATGAGTACTGTTAAAGTTTTATTTAGCCTGCCGCCAACTTGTTCATTTTAATAATTTAGTTTTAATTTGGATTATGGTTATTATTTACTCTATGGGAGCCTAATCTGATTTAATAGTTAAAACGTAGTTTTATATGTATATTAGTTATAGCTATTATACCGGTTTAATGTATAATATTATAAAAGTTATTATTTCATTTCTTAGATTTTTTGTGTTTATCTGTTTGTTCGGGATTCACGTAAAAACTATTAGACTGATTTCGATGCGGTTTTCGCTAATCGATAACCAATTTACGGACTTAAAATCTGCAGTACTTTATATCTTGAGAATCTAACGTGAACTTTCTCGGAAGAGATTCAAAGTGGCCAGTTCGAAAAAAAATGTTTCCGATGCGAAATTTGCAATAATCGATATAAAAATTGAAATTGTGTATGCCTTTAGTAACATTACTTATCTCGAGCTTTTACGGGACTTTCCGGGATTCTTGTATTTCCGTACAAAAAAATCCACTTTTTAAATTTAAATTAACCGTTGGGCTCGCTTAGTGTGACAGTTAAATTATATTAAAAGTCCCTAATGGTGTAGGTATTTATTAATATTACACAAAATCATATATGAAGTTTTTAATCATAATATTCTAAACAAGTATTACTTGATTCAGTGAAACATATTATTGAAAATAGAAGTTTTTTAATTTAATCATAATTATGTATTTAGTGACTTCATTGACGTTACTCGGGCAAACGTACTGTTACGAGCTACACGAGTCAAATTAAAATAAATGCCTAATATTTTCTTAAGTTCTCGCCACTCGTATACACAATAAAACTACGTTTTACGGCCACTGAAAAGCGGCCGAAACGTCGAATAAACCAAAATCAAATAAATTACCGCGCTTAAAACCGTAAAAACGTAGTTTTATTATAAAATAAATGCCGTTGGCATTACTATAGAGTTTATTATAACTGTACAAACACGTATAAAACAGGTACAAGTAAAACTGGATGCAACCAGTTCACGCTGTATAAACTGCACAATTTAATTACACGCGAAAAGTCCATCACTATATCGCTAATCGAAAGTACTACACACGTCTTGCTAGTATCTTAATCCTCGCTTGACTGCCTCACCCCTCCGTTCGAGCATTGTTTTATATTAAACTGTATAATAGAACAAAGGACCGAGTTAATCCGCACATCTGGCAAGCTTCAGCGCAATGTAATAAAAACAAGGATTAGCTCAACACTAATGACAGCCATAAAATAAGTGCCATAACAATAGGATGTTTTTAAATTTTAAACACGAAGTAAACAAAAGAACTCCGAATGCAGGAAAGGCAATAAATTGCGTTTACGACAGCCAGGTGTGCGTTCTTTGACGGTATGTAACAATACACAAGTGCTATTTTGACTATAGATTTTTCTATCGTTTTGAGAATAGATCACTTGAATAACTTCTCGACCAGAATAAAATTAGTCATCGACGGCCGTCTCTTTCACACTGTAAGGACTAGTGCGAGTTATTTTAATCTTTATTTTTATAAGCATGGAGTGTAAATTAGCTAGTGCCAGAAAGCTACGTTTGTCAACTGATAACATTGTACAATTGGAATCAATTGGCCTGGGTTTTGGGACTCGTGTCACATAATTAATACAATGCGTCTGTTGATGTGACGTCTTGAAACCTGGGCGAATGTAGTGGAGGGGAGGAAAAACTGATAATGTCAACATAATATTTTCTTAAGTTTTCGCAACTTGTGTACATAATAACGTGCAACGGAACACAAACCAATTTGACTGATAATTTCTTTTATTGTTGTTTCCACCCATTTTAATATTATATAAAAAAAATTAGAACTAGGCATGTTTGCTGAACAGTTTCTTACGCCGCTTGTTCTCTTCAAGCAAGCAGCTGTTGTGAAGCGGTGGTAAATTAGATTGGGCTCCCATAGAGTAAATAATAACCATAAACAAAATTAAAACTAAATAATTAAAATGAACAAGTTGGCGGTAGGCTAAATAAAACTTTAACAATACGAGTATTGTCGTCCGTGACCACGGCCACTGAAAAGGGGCCGAAACGTCGGATTAACCAAAAATCTTTTTTTTTTTTTTTTAATTTATTGATGCACTGAACAAATTACAATCATTACAAAACCATACTAAACTAAAATATAAACAACAATCTGGATTGCAATCCACAAATAAGTGCATACATAAAATACTATAAATAGACTGACTTACTTATAACTAAATATTATGAGTGTTTGTTGACAAGTTTATCTTAAATGGATTATAACTACTATTACTGTTGTCTGTATTACTATTATCTGTTTTATAAATATACTAAGAGTCGTCGAGGATATTTTTTAAAATTTTACAATATTAATTGAAATTTGGTTAACGTGCTTAAAACCGTTAAAACGTAGTTTTATATTTATATAGTTTTAATGTCAACAATTAATATTACTAAAGACTCAAGCGACGAATGAAGTTTCCATGAGGAGGCTGAAGAATCGTTAAAAAAAAAATTAACTATTTCATCTAGTTGTTTTATTTGCATATAAACTTATTAATTTCTACACAGAAACAGTATGGTGAGTATAACACGCAATGTTTGTGGCCAGTGGAGCATGCATTATGGCAAACGCGTCGTTAGGGAATCCCCGACGCAATACTTAATGGAAAATAAATTTAACCCATGGACATGATTGTAGTCATGGTAGTGTAATGGATAGTGCACTCGTCCTAAACTCAAAGGGCGCGGGTTCCATCCTGGTCGGAACGCATGCACCACTTAGTCAGTTTTCTGATGTAATGTGCATATTGTTACAATTACCACGTGCTAACAACGGTGAAGGAAAACATCGTGATAAAACCTGCACACCGAGAGCTACCGACATGTCAAACCTGCCAAGGTGCCTTGGATAAGCGTAGTGGGTATACTGTCCGTTCCCCAAAAGTGAGAGGCTCGAGCCCAGCAGTGGGACGTTTGTGGGCTGTTAATATCTCATACTAATATATAAAGCTGAAGAGTTTGCTTGTTTGCTTGAACGCCCTATTCTCAAGAACTATTGGTCTGATTTGAAAAAAAATTGTTTGATAGCCCATTTATTGAGGAAGGCTATAGGCTATACATATGACCAAGCTAAGACCAATAGAGGCGGAGCACCAATGAAGAATGTTTCAAAATCGGGTTTTTTTAAACTATTCCACGCGGACGAAGTCGCGGGCAGAAGCTAGTTATTATATATTGGACATGCTTACACAAAAATAATAATAAAAAAATTATAACTTATTAGCTATGATTTTTTTATTATAAATAAATAAATTAATATAAACTATGTAAGAAATCACTGCCAGAGGCAAGCGTGCCCAGAAGGCTGGCTGCATTGCCACGCTGTATGACAATGCTGACTCCCTGCGCGAAATACGAAACAGCCCTCTGTAAGGTTATTCACAAACGTCAGAAGCGTTTCCGTGTAAGAACGGAAAGTCCGAACAAATCGATTTGCAATCCGACTACATGAGCAATGCTATTAACAAATTCTGTCGGAAACAAATTCTTCAATGTGGTCGTTTCACGTTCTGTAAGATCGCAAACTGAATCGTTCGGGAGCTTTCCGTTCTTACACGGAAAGGTTTCTGATGTTTGTGAATAACCCTACTGATCACGGGTGGCATCGAAGAGTTGTTTACAAAATTTCTTTGAAGAAACCCTTTGCCGATGAAACCCACGGACCTGAAGTTTCAACTTCAAACGGCACAAATATGTAACCCCTTCCAGATTTGCGCCGTTTGAGATCTTCATCTGTTGAAAAAGCGTTGCCCGCCTTATATAAATTTCGTTATTATGTAAATATTATAAATCTTACAAAATTAATAAACAACCACACCTAGTACCCGTGCGTTGAAGGTTTGCCGATAGCCTCATGATGCCACGCGTCGATAATAGAGTTGACAAAAACGGTTACATAAATTGTTAGTAGTTTTTGCAATAACTTTACAATACAATACAATATTCTTTATTGTACACCAACATTACATGGAAAAAATACAAATACACAAAAAACTTACTTACTAAAAGGTAGTACAATGGGCGGCCTTATTGCTAAAAGCAATCTCTTCCAATTTATTATTGTAGGTATATACTTTACATGAGTATATACAATAATAATAAGTAATACAATACAAAAACTTCAACGGACAAGTGGAAAAACGAATCGCAACGGACAAGTGGAAAACGAATTGCAACGGATAAGTGGGAAAACGAATCGCAACGGACAAGTGGAAAAACGAATCGCAACGGACAAGTCGAAAATCTTCAACTGAAAAGTGACAAAATGTTTTACGGGCAGGTTTTTAAATTGGCAAACTGCCCGTAACACTTCAAGTTGAAATTTTGTTGCGATTCATTTTGTCACTTTTCAGTTGAAGATTTTCGACTTGTCCGTTGCGATTCGTTTTTCCACTTGTCCGTTGCGATTCGTTTTTCCACTTATCCGTTGCAATTCGTTTTCCACTTGTCCGTTGCGATTCGTTTTTCCACTTGTCCGTTGAAGTTTTTATTATTTCTACTTTTTTTCGTAGTTTTATTTTCAATATTTTAAATGTATTACCATATTTTATCAAAGTTTTATCGATAATAATATAAAATTCTAAACATATCGTCTCTGTACATTGAAGCTATTAAAAAAACTATATCATATTAAACGACGGAGAAAATGATGCATTTTTTTAGATTTCTCGTCTGTTTGTTTGGGATTCACGTAAAAACTACTGGGCCGATTTAGATGCGGTTTTCGCTAATCGATAGCCAATTTTTAGTCTTATAGTAAATCAAATTTATGTAAATTAGATAATAATTTGAGAAAAGTATCAAATCATGTTACAAAATTGTTGATATTTTTTTAATTACATTTTTTTCCAGCTCATTCTTATGATCAGGTAAATTAAAGCGTACCTGCTTTCCGAGTATGATAACTAACCCAACTAATAATTAAATATCAATGAAATTATTTTTATTCTATTCTATTACATTATATTATATTATTCTATTCACAAATTCAGTCTTCCTTCCGGATCTTCATCCTTAGCCAATGCCCTCCATGGATCCTTAAATTGAAGGTTTCCTTCGACAACGTAGCCTTTATGCTGGTCTTTTCGCACGGAGACACTTCCATATGTTGCAGCAGTTGGTATACCATCACTTTCACTTCACAGAGTGCGAAACGTGATCCTGGTAAAAAAAAAACAACTTTAGTGTCATTATAATGCTGGAATACACTTGATTTTTGATCCCACAAACATCCCACTGCTGGGCTTGGGCGTCCTGTCACTATAGGGGAACGGACAGTATACCCGCCACGCTTGTTTAAGGCGGCTTAGCAGGTTAGATACATCGGTGGTTATCTCGATGTGCAGGTTTCATTACGATGTTTTCCTTCACCGTTGTTAGCACACTGGAACCAACTGCTCGTTGTTGGCACGCGTGCGCTAGCCATTATGTTACTTCGACTATATAACATTATGCTTGTTGGTCATAAATATCATATATCTAATACGTAGATAAATAAATAAAAAATGTTTTAATAGATCTTTTACAATATTGTTACAAACCGACAAAGAAACGCGCACCTGTTTTATTGCCCCTCTCGCATTCGGAGTTCTTTTATTTACTTCGTATTTAAAATTTTCAATTACACAATAGCCTATTGTTATTGTTTTCGACTTTGTTGGCCGTTCGCAGGAATAATTAGCCTGGTGTGCAAATTACTGTTTCCAGTGCACGCGGTCGATTTTATTGTACTTGTTTTATGGCCGTCATTGATGTCGAACTAGTCTTTGTTGTTATTGTATTGCGTCGAAGCTTGCCAGGTATGGATCGGCGCATTATATAACAATGGCCTAAGACGGAGGGGCAGTCAAGCGAGGATTACGATACGAGCAAGACGTAGATTCGACAAGTGATATAGTGACGGACTTTGCGCGTGTTATTGAATCGTGCAGTGTAAACTGGCTGTGTCTAGTTATATTTGTACCTGTTTTATACGTGTTTGTACAGTTCTAATAAACTCTATAGTAATTCCAACGGCATTTTAATTCAAGCCCTATGTAGCTCGTAACAATATGAGTCTAAATCAATCAAAACAGCCAGTCGCATGCGTATTGCAATTATGGCCGGTTCTTAATCTTTATTTACTTGCCTGACCATCCGTTGAATTTAGTTTACATTACTCTTATGAAGCTAATGTCAAATTTTAACCTTTAGTAAAGTAAATGAACGGTCGGCAAGATACAGGAACCGGCCATTAGTGTGATTACTGATGCCTTAATCATGTTGGAACAAATACAAGTTGTCTCAAGTAGTCTTTACGAAATAACAAGTATTTATAGACTATACCAAGGAAGAAGAATACACGTGGATATTCTTCATTATCTCAGTATTTTCTGATATAGGAGTTGTTGTTATAAATTTTTTTATTGTAGTAGTTCAGCAGACAGGCAGACGACCCACTCTATGGAAAGCGGTTACCATCGCCAATGGACATTTACAACATCAAAGGTGCTACAAATGCGCTGCTGGTCTCTTAAACACACACAATAAATTTCATCAAGATCAGGCCAGGCGTTTAGGAGGAATTCAGTAACATATACTAACATTACAAATTTGTATATAAAGATAACTCACCTATACAGTTCCTGGGACCTACACCAAAAGGCATATAAGTGAACGGATTGATTTTGGGCTTGTTCTCATCACTAAAGCGTTCAGGGTCAAATTTAAGAGGATCTGGGAAGTAATTAGCGTCCCGGTGGAAACACCATACCGGGATAAATACGCCGATTCCTTTGTGAAGCTGGAAATGTAACAACATTCAATTACTTTCAATTCGTGGTCGGGGCCATTCACAAATAACGTCATGCGAATTTATGATTTTTTGACCCTTCCCCCGCCCTTGTTACAGCTGGTCACATTCATGAGACTCCTCACTCCCTAGTGTGGTATCACATATTCAGCAATTGTACATCAAGAAATTGTTAAATTAAAACAGCAATTGCGTAATTAGTATGATTTCCATTTAAATTATTTTTTTATAATTTAAACGCTATGCACAATATAAGCCGCGCGTAGAAGGTTTGCCGATGACCAGTTACTATTATTATATATGTAAAGAATATAAAATAATAACAACTATTTATGTAACCGTTTCTGTCAACCCTACTGACCATCGACACGTGACATCACGAGGCTATCGGCAAAGCTTCTGCGCACGGGTAATATTCTGAAGATTTTCATAATAGTTCAAATTTCGAGTTTTAAAGCTTAAATAAATTTATAACCTGCTGCTTAGTGCCAGCAAAATTACCTTCATGTTACCATGACGACGAGTTTGTTAGTAAATTGCAACTTTTTGGCTATATTCGCCTATCCCATTGAAACGATGCAATTTATAGGGATAAAAAGTATCCTAGCTGTTGATCCGGAGTATGTAGTCTAGCTGTGATTTGAGTTTTATTTAAATCAGCTAGATAAAAAAAAAAATGTCTTGGGACACCCGACACGAGTGATGACTTGCGTGAGAGAAAGGAAAACCACGTATGTATTGTTACATGCCGTCAAAGAATTGCGCACACCTGCCGGTCGTAAAATGCAGTTTATTATCTTTCCTGCATTCGGAGTTCTTTTGTTTACTTCGTGTTTAAAATTTGCAATTAAGTAAAACATTCTATTGTTATCGTACTTGTTTTATGACCGTCATTAGTGTCGAACTAATCCTTGTTGTTATTGCATGGCGTCGAAGCTTGCCAGGTGTGCGGATAAACTCAGTGAACGCGGTCCTTTGTGTATTGTACAGTTTAGTATAAAACAATGGCCGAACGGAGGGGTGGGGCAGCCAAGCGACGACTACGATACGAGTAAAACGTACATTTGATGAGCGATATAGTGACGGACTTTGCGCGTGTTGTTGAATCGTGCAGTTTGTACTGGCTGTGTCCAGTCATATTTGTGCCTGTTTTATACGTGTTCGTACAGTTCTAATAAACTATAGTAATTCCAGCGGCATTTTAATTCGAGTCCTGTGTAGCTCGTAACAGTATGATGGTTTCTGTGTGAAATATTTTATATGCAACTTACTATAAAATCTTCTTTGGCCTTGCTATTTGGTTTGCCCAAGTTGTAGTCTTTCAAGCAGTTTCTATCCAGTGCGATTGCTGCTGGCCACAGTCTGAGGACCTCTGTTCATAAACAAATTTCCGACTTACTTTCTGGACTTTAACTGAAATTACGTCTTAACAGGAAATACGTAGAATAATTGGTATGGATTAGACCAATTAGCTCATTATAAAGCTCTTGAAGAAACAAAAAACGAACTTATAAACATCCAAATAAGCAAGAAATAAGGAGAGATGGAAATCATGTTCTCAAAAGAATGTAAGAGTAAAAATAGATAAGAAAGTGCTTTTTTCTTCTTCCATGGATAGATTGAGTAAATTAAGTGTCAGAAGACGTGTGCTATAGTGGTATTATTGGAATTAAAGAAACAGGAAAATATGTAAGAGAAGAGAGAGACGGTATACCCGTAGCTCTTATAAAGTGGTTTATCATGTTCCACTCTCATTTTATCCCGATGTGCAGGTTTCTTCTTGGGTGTAGGTGAAAGAAAAAAGAGTGCAGTTTTAACGTTATTTTGCTTCATCATCAGGAAATGGTTATTGTACCAAGATGCAGATGCTTTAGTTACTAAGGTACAATAGATGAAGTCTACTTTTGGCAAAAGCCAAATGACCTCTGTGGTTGAGCGGGATAAGCCTACTGTGAGCGACGTAATTATATTTTTTAATTTTGTATTGTAATAATGGCTTTATGGTAAAATGAGTGATGCGTGCGAAGGCACGCGTTTATACAGCGCGCGGTGTGAAGTTTGCTGCGCTCTAGATGGTCCGCGGCCATTTTGCTTCGTTCCTTGTTCTTACGCAATCTATTGCGCACGCTATCATCCATTGAATTCCATTGTAATAATTAATTTAAACTGACAACTAACACCTCCCTTACTTCAACGCAGAGGCTCCGGGTTTGATTCCTGGTACAGTAAATTTCGGAAACATATTTTCTCCGTTATTTACCATGGTCTGTGTGTCTGGGATCGGCCCCAGAGTGGTCAGTTGTATTTTACCCATAACACAAGCGTATCTTGCTTAATTTGGGGATACACAATTTGTGTGTTTGTCAGCCGATTATTAATGTTATTATATTAAGAAGTTGCAAGTGTAACAAGATTACCTGATACAACCATATCCATATATTTCATGCTCTGAATGGAGTTGTAGTCGAATTTGCCGCCATGCTTCCTCTCGTTCTCTTTGATCTCCTGGTACAGTCGCTCCTGGATCTCAGGGTGTAGAGCCAGCTCGTGCAACGTGAAGGACATCGCTACAGACACGGCTTCGAATCCAGCAATGAAAAACACCACAGCTTGGGCTATGAGATCGTCGTTGGACCATACTATGAACAAAGAGTTAATTATTTTTTACAAGTAACTTATAGTATGGTGGGGTATAATAATGAGGAGGGATGAAAGTCATGTGACAAAAAGAAAGTTAAACTAGAAGATGGATGGGTACATGTAAAGGTAGACAAAAAAAAGATAGATGGATTGCGTGAAGGATGATTTGTGGTGTGACAGAAGATGTATGTCAGAATAGAGGAGTGTGGAAGGAAAAGACATGTTGTGCCGACCCCAAGTAATTGAGATATGGTGAAAGAAAACATAGAGTATTTTGGCAAAAAAAAACTCCAACTAAAAGCGAAAAATAATTATTTAACTGTCTTCTTTCTACAAAATCGGTGCCAAATTAAACATAAGAAGGCAACAAGAAATTTGCAAAATATAGTATTTTTTATTTTTACTTCGCACCGACTTGTTGCTGTAGAAAGAAGTTGGTTGAATATCTATTTTTTTCTTACTTTTTAGTTGCGAAAATAATTGAATAGCTCTAGAAATAATATATTTAGCGCCTGTAGAAATTATAGTACTAGCACTGTACAAGGCTGCTATGTCACTCTTGACGTGTAGATCGTCAACAAGGGTTGCTCTCGGTTTCCCTGGTATACATTCATTAGATCCTGACTTCTTGACCATGGGACCACCTCGGGAGTGAAGTGGACAGCCGTATTTTTTTTAAATTGGCCTCTAATTGACAAAGAAAACGCGTAAAATACATACAAAAAATTAAGCGTCTGTAGACAACGTAATACTGGCACATGTATACAAGCTTTTCGAAGTGAAACTTCTTTAAAATCGCTGTGTATTGAAACTGATGAAACGAAAAAGCGACACGAAAAATGAGATAACAGATTAACCCTTTCTGTTGCGGTGCTTCATAGCCCTCTCAAGGCACGGGACGGCACAGGATAAGATGGAATTACATATATAATACGTCTATTAGTATAATGAATGTAAAATTTTAAACAATCAGGGGGGCTTACTCGGACCAGCAAATTTCAAAAATGTAGCATTTAGAAATCATGTGAAAACTACCGAACAGATTTAAGTTAAACTTGACATGGAGCTAGCCGGAATCCCGGGTCAACAGAAGGGTTAACTTTAATCCCGGTAAAATATTTCGTTTCCGTGGGATGGATGAATATAGGCAGAAGGCTGTCGTTACAATTCACTACCAAACTATTTAATGGTTGTATTTTACGCATCATTGTAATTCTTTGTATGCTTGGGATGGTTTTGTTTGACGACACACAATTTGTACATATAGACAAATATGTATGTTTATATTGTAATTAGTGTAATGTTTTTCTTTATATTTACATACTAGCTTCTGTCCGCGACTTCGTCCGCGTGGAATACTAAAAAAAAGTAATTTAACCAACGCCCTCCCCCCGATTTTGAAACATTCTTCTATGGTGCTCCGCTCCTATTGGTATTAGCGTGATGATTTAGAACCTATAGCCTTCCTCGATAAATGGGCTAGCTAACACTGAAACAATTTTTCAAAGCAGACAAGTAGGTCTTGAGATCAGCGCGTTCGTGCAAACGAACAAACTCTTTAGCTTCATATATTAGTATAAATATATTATATCTATTGCATCTATACCCCATCCATACCGAAATTCTGTTCGTCCAAAGGCTGTCTGGAAGAAATTGCTCCCAGCGATAAGACCGGCCATTGCACTTATCAGTCCGATTGTATGTACGAATTTATTTTGTAACATTGTGAGCAATAAAATATATTCTACTAGTGCTATAATATGGAACATTTTTTGGTAAAACTAATTCGTTATAATATCAGTACTTCCAAAGTAAGTTGACTGTCATACATAAAAACAGATTTCCGTGTTTTTCGAAATCGCTACGGTATCCTAACAATAACGGTGTTTAATTCCTTCTGTACGCTAACTATTTTTTTTTCTAATGTACGGACTCGAGTTCCGTACCCTTTTTTTTACAATTAAATTTAAGAAAAAGTTTAGAAGTTATACACGCCTCTTTGTTACTTTTGTTATTGTGTGTGACATTTAATGAATGTATGTTTGTGTTGTGGTGTACCTGAACAATAACTTATTATATTAATTAATATAATAAGTTATATATATATATATATATATATATATATATATATATATGTATGTATAGACGTAAGGCAAACTAATATTAAATTACCTCAGGTATTATCTTACTGGTTGTCCGGTCATTGGCAAGGTCGCGACTTCCAGCTATAATAACGTAGATAATTATGGTTTAATCTTTATTGTTTTTATTTAAAAACATGTTTGATAAAGCCAAAAATGGTCAAAATCCCGCCGCGGTTTTCCCTTTGCGCTATGACATGGGGTTCTTTAAGAAGGGCGTTATAAAATTTCTTAGAGGTCGGCAACGCGTTGGCGACACCCCTGGTGTTGCAAACGTCCATAGGCGACGGTAACCACTTTTCATCAGGTGGGCCGTCTGCCTGTTTGCCTACTTAAGGCAATAAAAAAAAAAATACAAGAGGTTTCTACACTACTGGCATGGAGTAAGAATATCGTTACGAGCTACAGGACTCGAATTAAAATGCCTGTTATATTATAAAATAAAATTTTATAACATAACAGGCGGTCTTATCGCTATTAGCGATTTCTTCACTTCAACATTTGGATGCACAAAAAGTTTGATAAGAACAGAGGTATGTTGTATTATTCTCACTACCGAATCAGTATCTTTTAAATATTTTAAAATACACTTACATAAATAAATATAAAACTAGAAAAAGCTAACAATAACTGCTGCTGCATCCTTACTTTTTTTTCTATAAATAAGGTATTTAGAAAGGAATACCTTATTAATATTGCCATCTCATCTAAAATGATTAATAAGTAATTTAAATATAACCTAAATTAATTAAAAGTATTCTGCATCCTTAAATGAGCTTTAAATAATAATCCTTCACAAGTCTATTAAAACTTGTTATTGTTTAATTTTAATGATTGTAATCTGTTTTTTTGCTTAAAAAAATAAAACAATAGGTTGAATCCAATATATTTTGGTGTCAAAACGAAGGTCTTTTTTAATTGCTGAGAATAATATATTCGGTTGCAATTAATAATATTGTAATGGCACTCAAAAAAGTTTTGTTTGACGTATTTGCTGTTTGCATTTTGTGTGACGAAGTCTAAAAGTGTCTGCTTTTGTATTAAAATATTAGTGTTACTCAAGTCATTGTAAGTTTTAAACCAATTTAATAGTCATCTACCACTCTTCAAAAGTATTCATATTTTCTACTATTCAGTACATTATTAGAAAAACAATAAAAAATACTCGTCTAGTCATTGACTATTGTCAATGAGAAATAAAAACGTTAATAGAAAAACAAAGAAATGACAAATTGAAAATCATTTTAGAAACCATTTAAAATAACTAAGTACTGATATAATTGATTATAAATAAAGTATACCTGTGTGTCTAATCTTCAAGTTAAAACTTAACGTAATAGGTATACTTACAGCGTGTGTTAATTTTTGGAGTTCGGAAGAAATCAAGATGAGTCCAAAAAAGGATGTTATAGTAGTGACTGGAGGAGCTAATGGCATAGGTTATGCCATAACCAATAAATTTCTTAGCATTGGTTGTAAAGTTGCAATAATACTTGACACAGATGAAGTTAAGGGTCTAGAAGCTGTTGAAAATCTCAAAAAACTGTATGACCAAAAATAAATAGTGTATATCAAATGCGACGTTACAAAAGATTTAAATAATGTTTATGAACAAATTAATGAAAGATATAAAGTGGATGTTTTAGTTAACAACGCTGGTGGCGATAAAAGTACGCCAAGAGAAATAATAGATGTCAACACAACTGCTTTAATTGAATTTTCTTTAAAATACCAGGAACTTATGATTGCAAATAAAGGTGGAACAATAATTAATATCGCTTCGATATTTGGCTACAGAGTGATACCTTTCGCACCTGTGTATCAAGCTTGTAAATTCGCTGTGATGGGATTTACTAAGTCGTTAGGACATACATCAATTTCTAATAAAACAGGTGTAAGAGTTATAGCATTATGTCCTGGGTTTACACTGACTAAGGAAGGACTTAAGCGATGAGTTGTTGTTGAAAGAAATTAATAAAGATTCAGGACAAGAATGCTCACAAGACTTTACAGATTTTGCGAGCAAACACGAATGGCAAAAAGTCGATGTTGTAGGAAATGCTGCTATTGAGGTTTTCTTAACAGCTAATAGTGGTACCACTTGGTTGATAGAAGGTGAAAAGCTTTCTGAAATTATGTAGACCCAAGCGACGTTGTTTTATTTATACTTCAAAAAAAGAAATAATTAAATTGTTTGTTTTGTGAATATATTTAAAGGTTGTCAATAAACGTGTTAACTTAGTGGTTAATGCATTCGCGTTCGAAACTCGAGTCTTAAACACCGCGGGTTCATATCGTGGCTGGAAACCATGCACCATTTATGGAATTTTAGTTAGACACATTGCTGGGGAAAATTCTTGCCGCGTCTCTTTAAACAGTGATCACACGCTGCGAAACGGTGCACATAAAATAGGACGAAGATTTTTTAAATTTTAATTTATTGCATGACCTTAGAGGTATTAGGATTTTTTGTCACAAAAAAGCGTTACGGCCGCGTGGGGGGGGGGGGGGGGGAAGCGGCAAAATTTTAGAGTAGACAATGGATGTTTTTGAATTGTATGAACTAAATCTGCACGCCAATCTGGCAAAAACATGTATAATTAAATAATTATATTTAATTTATTGTAACTCCTTTCAAACCATGTTTTTTGCAGGAAATAAATTTGAATTTGATGTTTTTTTTGTATCGGAATTTATTCAGTTTTTTTGTTTGATAAAATAAAATTTGTAAGAAAAATGCATTCATTGAAGTGTACCTAACCTATTTATCAATAGAAAAAGATAGGAGATCCCTGCTAAAACTTCAATAATGTAACCCAAGGTGTAAAAAAAGACATAAAATATGTTTCATCACATGTGCAGTGGAAACTTTTGATGATAGAACGAATAAATGTTTTACAGTGTCAAAGAACAAATATCTACAAAAATATGTATACCAATACCGCAATACCGTATGTCCAGCTATTGACGTTATGTCGCTTTATACTTTAAAAGTTGATAGAAATGTCAACCAAATTCAGACCATGTTTTCCATACCTTTGTATTAATATCTTCTTCTATCTATCTATATATATATAATGAAAATGGTGTTCGTTTGAGGCTCAATCACGCTTAAACCACTGATCGTATCGACATGAAACTACCACCATTCGATGCGAAATTTTTCCTAGATGGTTTATGGCTATTTATCTATATCTATCTTCTTCTATATCTTCTATATATATATAATGAAAATGGTGTTCGTTTGAGGCTCAATCACGCTTAAACCACTGATCGTATCGACATGAAACTACCACCATTCGATGCGAAATTTTTCCTAGATGGTTTATGGCTATTTATCTATATCTATCTTCTTCTATATATCTATCTTATATATATATAATGAAAATGGTGTTCGTTTGAGGCTCAATCACGCTTAAACCACTGATCGTATCGACATGAAACTACCACCATTCGATGCGAAATTTTTCCTAGATGGTTTATGGCTATTTATCTATATCTATCTTCTTCTATATATATATAATAATGAAAATGGTGTTCGTTTGAGGAATCACGCTTAAACCACTGATCGTATCGACATGAAACTACCACCATTCGATGCGAAATTTTTCCTAGATGGTTTATGGCTATTTATCTATATATATCTATATATATATATTTCTTTGTCCGAGGTAAACTCGAAAACTACTGGACCGATCATCATGAAACCACAACCAGTCGACGCGGAATTAATCGTAGATGGTTATAGGCTATATATTTTTCAAAT